>RJWT010000603.1:0-62257 GCA_004365215.1 Cuniculus paca
TTATTAAACCTAGAAGTCTAGAGTTTTGGGGTCCTTCTATGCAGAATATCATATCATCTGTGAATAATGTTAATTTAACTTCTTCCTTACCTGTCCTTATTTTTTATTTCTCCCTCTTTCTTATCTAATCTCTCTGGCTAATGTTTCTAGAACTATATTGAGCAGGAGTGGGGACAGTAGACATTCTTGTCTTGTTTCTGATTTTAGAATGAAAGATTTCGGTTTTTGTCATTTAGTATGATGTTGGCGGTTGGCTTGTCATAGATGACTTTTATCAGATTGAGATAAAGACCATCTATTCCGATTTTCTCTAGAGTTTTTATCATGAATGAGAAGATGTAGACATAACTGCAGACACATTCAGTCACTTATCTTTAAAGGGGCCAAACATGTTCACTGGAAGAAAGATAGCCTCTTTAATAGTGGTGTTGGAATAATTGGCTCTCTTCATGCTAAAACTAGATCCTTGTTTATCATCATGCACTAAAGTCAAAATAGATCAAAATCAAAGATCAAAATATTAAAACAGAAATACTAAATCCTGTGGAAAAGAAAGTAAGTAGAAATCTTGAAGATATAGGTGTAGGCAGAGAGTTCATGAACAAAACTCAAACTTCATGGGAAATACTTCAAAAAATCAACAACTGGCAACTAATCTTGTTTAAAAAAAACTTTGTGCATCAAAAGAAATCACCAACAGAGTGAAAAGACAACCCACAAAGTGGGGAAAGAAGTTTCAAGCCAATCATCCCTCAGATGAAGGACTTCTATCTAGAACATATAAAGAAATTGAAAAAACTCAGACCACCCAAATTCAAAGGTCCAATCCAAAAATGGGCATCTGAAATGAATACACACTTCTCAGATGAAGAAATACAAATGGCAAATATATACATGAAAAAATGTTCAACATCATTTGTCATTGAGAGATGAAAATTAAAACAACACTGAGATTTCATTTCACTCCTGAAAAAATGGCTATCATCAAAAAATTAACCGATAGCAAATGTTGGAGATGATGCAGAGCAAAGGAACCTTCCTTCAGTGTTGTTGGGAGTGTAGACTGGTACAACCACTGTGGAAATCGTGTGGAGACTCCTCAAAAAGATAGGATTAGAGGTCCCATCTGACCCAGCTATTCCCCTTCTGGGCATATTCTCAGAAGAATTAAAAGAATCATACCACAGGGATATATGTGCACTCATGTTTATAGTAGCACAATTTGTAATAGCTAAATCTTGGAAACAACCCAAATGCCCATCACCTGTGGAATGGATTAAAAAAGATATGGTATTTTTATACAATGAAATGCTACTCAGTCATAAAGAAGGATAAACTTGAGAATTTTATAGGTAAATGGATGCAACTTGAGACCATATCCATACTCATAAGTGAAATAAATCAGACTCACATCACACAAACATCATATTGTGTCCCTGGTATGAGAAATTGAAAGAGTGAATAAGGTCTAACATGTACAATAGATGTTGTGAAATGGGAAGACATTGTTTGAAAGGAAAAATGAAACAGGATGGGGTAAAAGGGAAAGGAAGGAAGATAAAAGGGAGAAAAATTGCAAGTTAGTTATATTATTAGTGTGTTCATTGAAAAGGAAAGCTTGTGCTAGAGCATACTGAATCTCAAGAATATCAATAGGTAGTTACAATATTTCAATCTTCCACTCTTTACAAATTTGGTAGGTAATTAGAGCTTCTACTTTAAAATTGAAAACATAGAATTACTAAAAGTGTCTTAAAATTCTATATTGCACTTTGATTCTGATGGATTAATCCAGTTACATTCAAAAAGTTTAAAAATTATCAAATATATTTAACAGGACTCCTTTTTTCTAGCATGGGAGATGGTATACAGGGCTTCGCACTGGGTCATGTCCCCAACCTGTTTTACTTTTAGACAGGGTCTGCTACATTGCTGAAATGTCCTAGCTAGGTCTAAACTTCGTGACCCTCCTCCTGTCTCAGCCTCCCAAAGTGCTGGAGGTAAAGTGTGTGCCAGCACACCCTGCATGTTTTAGGTGATTGTAGCCAGTGTGCTTTTCTCTTGGAAATTTCTTATAGTTGAAATAAAATTTCATACATTAATAAACTCAGTTTTCTCTTGAGAGAAGTAGCTTGTCAGTCAAGACTTCTTTAGAAGAGTCCAGTTTGATAAATGAACACGATTTTTTGTATATAATAAATTACAAATACATCTCATGTATAAATCCATCCAAAGATAAGAATTTATATAAATGTGTATATATGTATCTATCAAATTTTATAGATACATATATGTGATATTGATTAGCATTAATGTGAGTTACTTCTACCCATTAACTTGGGTGGTCAATGTGTTTCAAATTCTATGCTAATTCTCCACATGGAATATGGTAGAAACGAGAACAAGGAAGATGTGAGAGCCTGATGCAGAGTCTGGCGTGGCGTGGTGGCTCTCGCCAGCAACCCCAGCACTCAGGAGCTGAGGCAGGAGGACAACTGAGTTTGAGGCCAGCCTGGGCTCCAGTGTGAGAACCTGTCTTAGGAAAACCAAACCAAACCAAACAAAACCAAAAATAAATAGAAAAAGAAACTTTGGGATGCAAATACAGTCAGTTCTGCCAGTGTTCCATTCACAAGTGTAACTTAAACAGAGATTACTCTCCCAGGGAGGCAGGAGACCACATGACCAGGAAGAGCATGGGATGGGAGCAGACTTTATAAATGAAATAAATAGATCAGAAGTGAACAGAAAGGCATATGGTGTTCAGTTGTTTAACCTACAGCACGCTGTGTTTTAGAGTCCAGCATACAAGATGGCAATATTGATAGAACTTTTGATTCATCTGAACTAACTGTAGGGAAACACTAACCCACGTCTCATTTTACAAGAGATTTAACCACAGTAAGAGAAGGTCACTTTTCCTCAGTAATACTGCCAGCTAACTCTAATTAGGACTAGAAACTTGCTTTCTGCTCTACATCCAGTTTTAATACAAAGGAGTAACATGTGACCAAGAGAAGAATCTTTCTTTGCCAATGAGTAGCTGAATCTGGATTAATAAGGGTAGAGTCCCTGACGCTTAATAAGCTCTTGGCACTGACCTTTGAAAATCCTGTTTTGTACTGGGAATGCAGCATAACTCGGTTGAGAGACAGTGGGTTTGAAATCCAGGGAATGACTAGGAAACTTGACTGTGCTACTGAATATTGATGTGACCTTGGGTGAGTTACTGAGAGTCACTCAGCTTCAGTTTAATCTATAATGAACCAGGCAATTCCTACTGCACGAGTAGTTTATGAGTATTAAATGCTGCACAAAAGGAGAGAGCTTAATATATCCTGGCAGGCATTCCGTAAATGCGTGTCACAGATGCCAGCCTCCCTGGCCCTCCTGCATACTGGTGGCTCATTCACGCGTTTGTTTATTCACAGATGCCAGACATTTCAATAGGGCTTATGGACAGCAGCACAATCAAACACCGCTCTCACCTTCCTGGAAACTACACTGATTCTTATTATACATTGTCTGCAGGGAATTAAACTAAATAAGCACTTTGGGTTTTCTTTCTGCTGCTGATAATAGACTAACAGACGTGGCCTTTGTGATACCTCAGGATAATTACAGACTAGGCAAGATTAGTGAATTACACCGAGTAAAAATTTAAGCAGACGGATAAAATTTAATCATTTTCAGGATGCAATGTTAGTACTTCCTTTGTAAAAGTATATGTTTAAAATACTAAATTTCATGTTACAGAATTTGAATCTTAAAAGTATGTAATAGAATGCAGTAAAGATACAACATTCATAATAATTGAAAATACTTTAGAAATAATCTGTATTCAAAGACATTTTATGCAGTTAGTAATGTCTGTGTATTTAAATCTCAGTGACTAAAGTACAAGTATTTAAATGTAATTCATTGGGGCTATCTAGTTCCTGTTGCCTTTTCACTTCTCTCTGAATTTGTCTATAGTTTTGTTCTCCTTTCTTTATCTGAACCTACATACCTCTTTGAAGCTGTATTTCATTACAAATTCCTCTGTGCCTGTTGGCTTCCTTTGTCCTCGTTCGCTGCTTTCGTTCTCTTCGTATTTTACTCGGTATAAAACTGCAGTTTGCCTTGATTACTTGTATGGCTACTCCTGTCCTACACTTGGCTGAGTTGTGCATCTCCACCAAGTCGTGAGCACCGCAGTGAGTGGTGGTAGGCACGCCTGAGCCTTTGCCAGTGGCAACGCAGCTGAGAACGCGTAAGGCATAAGCCTCGGCACCCCCCAGAGCAGGTGCTAAAATGCGGATTTACTTCGTTTCTTTTTAATCAATTTGACTCTGAATGTGAGCTCTTATTCCACCTAAGGAGAGAGAGATTTAACGGTGTTAATTTTTTTTTCAGGACTTTTCCTCTTTCTGTTAGACACATTTCATCTCCCTGGCACAGGTCAAACTCTGTGAAGAAGACAAAACAACACTCTCTGTGTCTCTGTCTGTCTCTGTCTCTGTCTCTCTTTCTCTCTCTCTCCACCTCCTTCTTCAGTTCCGTTTCTCTTGCACATTCATAAGAATGATCACACAACGGAAGCAACTTTTTGCTTTTATGGGCATAAAATGATCACTGAAACAAAAAAAAGGAAAAACTTGATAAGAAATAATAGTATGATGATAAATTAATTTAAAAACTTAATATATGATTTAATTAGATACTCATTTGCTTATATTTCTTCTTTAAGTTCTCATTTCACTGGTGATATGTGGTGACAGTTTTATGAGCTAGTGACTGAATCTTTATTTACTTACTGAACTTGAATCAGATTACAAAAATTAATACTTTGTTGCATGGAGCTCAGTCAATGTGGCGAACACAGAGGGCAGGTGCTGGGGTTCTGGAAAGTTCATGCTGGGGTGCCAGGATGCCTCCCTTCTGAGCTGATGAGTTTCTGGTTATTTGTATACTGTTATTTTTGCCGTGCTTTCTCTTCTCTGTAAAATTTAAAAGTATTTAGTACTATAATTATGAATATAACATATATATGTATATATATATTAAAGCAACTACTTTCAGGTGTGATGCTTCAAATGTTCTTCCATGCAGTAAGGGGGTCTTTATCATCAAAGTCTCATTTTACACACTGGTTTAATTATACCAGCTCCTCCTGATAGAGTCAGAGGAGTTAGAATGCAAAGCCCTTAGGCATAATTTGTGCTTGACACTTATCTAAATTGCTTCTAGGTTCCCCTCCTGAAATTCTGTTACACACCTTGCTTCTATTATAAGGCTATTAGGGATAATTACAGAAAAAGACTTAATTTTCCTTTCAATCCATGAATCAGTAGCAGCTCCAGGTGTTATTGCTATCAATGTCTCTTCCTGTTACTGAATCAAAAAGAAAAAAAAATTACCTTCATAAACAATGTCTTTAGATTTTGATATATGGCATTATCATGATTAAATTTACCATTTGTAAGAAGGTATCATGAAGCTCTTTGTTAAAAAGAAATAAAATAACCCACTATTTTTGTGTTCTCATTTTTAAGATTAAAAAATGATAGATAAGTTTTACACCATCATCATATAGAAATCTGTCTTTGACATCAAACAGTTTGAAATAATTTGTAGCTTTTATCATGAATCATTACTTTTAGGCAAGATTGTATAACAGAAGAAAGAGAAATTTTCAAGCAGTGATTTTAGATTGTTTTTGTTGCAGAGGAAAAACTAAATTTGCTGCATGCAGAAGAATGGTTTGCTGATGATTCTGAATATTTTATCTTATTTGCTATCAAATCAGGCCTGCATCTGTGAAATTAGTGTATAGTAATAGAACATTTATGTCTTGTTCTGATACCAAGAAAATATTGGCCTTGAAAAATTAGTGGAAAAATTACTCCTTGTCTTATATTTTTGGAACAGGTTGAAAAGAATTGGCTTAATTATTTTTAAATGTTTCTTAGACTTGACCACTCAGCTTTGTTAGTGCTTCCTGGAATCCTTCAGTGTCGTTTTGGTTATATAACTTTTGGTACATAACTGTCCACACTATTTTCCTATAATTTTATTTTGTGCTTTCTTTCATTTCTAATGTGAAACTTTATTTTTCTTTAGTTAAGCTAGTACAGGTAGTGCATCAATTTCATCAACCCTTTCAAAGGTCTAACTTTTAGTCCTAATGTTTTTGCCTGTTTTGCTCTATTTTACATGTTATAGCCCTGGGATATTTTATTTCTTCCTACTGAAAGATTTCATTTATATTGTGTCGTTTGTTCAGGGGACAAGATAGATTGTTTTCATCTATTTCTTTTTAATATAGGTATTTTTAGGTCTGATTTTCACAGTAAACAACTTACCAGCATTTCATGAGTCCGTTATACTGTGTTCTCTTTTTAATTCATGTAAAATAAATGTGACATGATTTATTCATTGACCCTTTAGCTATTTTCAGGTATTTAAAAAATTCCACACAATTACAGATTTCCAATTTTCTTTTTACTATTGATTTCAACTAAATTCCGTGCCTATCAGTGACCACTGCTTGCATAATGTCGATTTATTGAAATGTATTTATCCATTCTATTTGGAAAATGTTTCATGGGCACTTGGAAGGAATGTGTATTCTCATAAGTATGTTATATTTCTCCTTTCCTTTTTTTAGTCCAACTTGAATTTACATCTTATTTTTTCTGATTCTTATTTTTTACTAGTCCGTGTTTGCAGTACTCTTGGGGAGCAGGTAGAGGTGCATAACACGTTTCAATCCTTCCTTCATTCCCTTCGCCTCCCTCCCACAGTGCTCCTTCCATCTTTGTCCACCTCTCATTTGCAAAAAACAAAAACAAAAACAAACACAAACACAAACACACACACACACCAAAATCCTCTCGTATTTTATTATCTCTCTTTTCTTTTATTTTTCTCTTTATATTTATTTTGTTATATACCAGAAGCCATGTGATACTTAAGCTTCTGTGTCTGGTTTATTTTGCTTCATATGGCACTCATGTTCCTACAAATGCCTCAAGTTTATTCTACTTTGCGGCAGGATAGTACTAAATTGAGTATAAATACCATATTTTGTTTATCAGTTCATCTGTTGATGGACATACAGTACAGGCCTCTTCCAAAATTAAGCTACCAGCATTATGCGCTGTGCTGCTATAATCGAGTATGCATGCATCACTGTAGTTTGATGTCATTAACCCTTTCTGAAAATACCTTGAAGGGAAATAGTGGGCTTGACTGAAATGCCTCATTTTCATGTTTTGCGGAGTCTCCATACTTATTTCCGTAGTTGTTGTACTAGTTTTCATTCCCACCAGCAATGTAGAAGAGTTCCTTTTTCCCTGCAGCCTCTCCAGCATTTGCTGTTACCTGATTTCTTGGTGATGGCCATTCTTTCAGGAGTGAGATGGAATCTTAGTGCTGTTTTAATTTGCATTTCTCTAATGGTCACCAATGTGGAAATTTTTTCATGTATTTATTAACTATTTGTACTTCTTCTGAGATCTATCTTTCATTTCAGTTTGCCGCTTTTATTTTGGGGCAGTCTCACTTTTCAAGATTTTCTATAGTCTGGACGTTAGTCTTCTGTCTGGGGAGAATTTATTTCTCATTCGATAAGTTGTCTCTTCGCCTTGTTGATTGTTTCCTTCATATATTTGGTTTGTAATTTTTGTCAAGTCTTTTATTGAGTTTTCTAATTGTTTGCCAGATTTATTCTTTTATGAAAATTGAGCTTGAAGTCGCCTACTCTTGGGGTTTATCTCCAATGTTTACTGCATACATTTTAGAGTTTTAACTTTATGATGCTTTGACCCTTTTATTAAACTGTACTTTTTAAAGTCTCTGTCATTTTTTTTTTAAGTTCTATTTTTCCTGGTATTACTGGATTCGTTTCAGCTCTCTTGGTTTTTTGCATGATGGATATTTGCCTTCTAACTTTTAACCTCTCCAGGCAATGGAATATAAAGTGTTTTTCATGTATAGAGATTCCTTTCGCATCATAATCACAGTCCAGAAAGTTTATATTTGTAATCTCATGGAAACATTATTGGAATTCTAGCAAGTTAATTTCAATCTACCACTTCCAGTGCAACCCATGGTGAGAATAGACACTAAGACATATTAATAATTATGGGTGGCCAAGGGGTCCTGAGTCTGTCCAGAATAAAGGTTCATCAGAACAAAGGCCTAGACCCAGGGCCTAACCTGAATATTATCAGTTTGTCAAGGGAGGGCTAGAGGATGAATGACTGTGAGAAAGGCAGGTCTTATGTAATTAGTGTAAGCTGGGCTATTAGGAGGCCTGAAAGCACCTCTGCAATATGCAGAGTGAAGGATGTGCAGAAAGACCAATCTGCATAATACAGCTGAGGTAGCATTTCATGTTTAGGGGACAGTGCCTCAGCTCTGACTTCTGCACCCTGGGAGGGTCATAGCCTCTTAGTTGGAGGCTTGAACGCAGTTAACAGCCCTGGAGCTGTGTGGTTCTGCATCCCCCTGGGCTCAGCCATTTAGGTAAACACTGGGGTGGGGAAACAGGACTGTCACCTGGCTTCAAAGATTACCATCAGCACCACAGCCAGCCCTAGTTACATTGCTTAGAGCCAGTTGAAGGGAAGAGGAAATGGCCTGGCCAGCTCTGTACACATCAGTATACGGAGATAGGAGATAGGACCAGGTTTAGCCAAAGTGGAGGTAACTGCTCTGTATTCAAGGAGAGCCATCTAGGTGATCCTCTACATTCATGCGGCTAATATATAAGTGGGTTTATTTTTTCTCATGCTGCCAACATCTGCTTGTATACTTTACTTCAATTTCTTGAAAAGTGATAGATAAAACTGTATAGATTTATCATATAAAACATGATGTTTTGAAGTATATATACATTATGAAAATGTTAAGTCTAGCTAATTAATGAATGCAGTTAAACAGTCCTGTGATGAAAGCATTTAACTCTTTTTTGAATTTTTAAGAATATAGCATAGTTGCACTCATTATAGGCACCACGTTGTACAACTGATCTTTTGAACTTACTTCTGTATAATTGTAATTATATACCCTCTGAAAAATCCCTGCACCCCACCTAAGCCCCTCACTAGTGGTAGCCACCATTCTCTACTTCTGTAAGATCAACTTTTTATTATTTTTTGCAGATGGATAAAGCCGTGTATTGTATGGTTTCTGTCTGAAATGCTCCCATCCAAATTGGATATGTTCGTTGGTAGGGTTCCTGGAAGGTGACTGGGGCATTGGAGTGCAACTCTCATCATTGGATTAATCCATTGATTAGATCATACTAAATGTGCTTTTAGAAGAAGGGGTCTCATCTTTTATTTTATTCAACTTACATATGTCTTTGTTGTTAATCAATTTTATTTGACTAAAGATTTGTCAATTTCATTTACCTTTTTCAAAAACCAATTTCAGTTTTGACTAGAATGCTCCCCAGAAGCCCATCAATGGATGAATGGATAAAGATAATGTGATGGATTTTTTGCATACAATGAGTACTACTCTGCCATAAAGAAGGATAAACTTGAGACATTTTTAGGTAAATGTTTGCATCTTGGGAACCTAATTTTAGGTGAAATAAATTAGACACTCATGTTTACATATTGCATTAGTTCTCTTGTGTGAGAAACCAAATATGTAAATAGGACCAAAATGAATGTGAAATATTAGGAAGTAGGAAAAAATGTTCAAATGGGAAGGGGAAAAAGAGACATGGAAGGGGAAAGGAAAGGAAGGGAATGGGGCCTAGAATAATAAAAAAGAATGGAAGGAATAACATAGAAACAAAGTTTTATACAGGGGAGGGGAAAGAAGGATTGAAGAGATGGGAGGGAAATACTAAAAAAAGATTCCCTATAATTGTGATCATTATGTATGTCAAAAGTGTACCAATAAAATTAATTTTTAAAAAATGAGAATGCTCCACCAATTTAAGAGAAATTGATGATAAATTATGACCACTTGTAATATTATGTATATAAACATAATTTTTCTATGCGCTTCCATTTCTACCTTCCCTCTTTTGTGTTAAATAAGTATTTTTTGTTGTCCATTTTAATTCTATTATTTTTGCTCTTATTACACATTTTGTTATATTTTCTTGGTGGTTGCCCTAGGATTATTATTTATATTTTTGTTTGAAGCTATATAGCTCAGATTAATGTTAACTTATTTTCAATAATATACAGTTTTCTTTAGTCTTCCCTCTGTGCTGTTATTGTCATACAGATTACATTCTTATACCCTAATTCATAATATAGTTTCATATTGTGGCACTTGTGAAGTTTTTTTTTTTAACTCAAATGGAAGAATATTGTAAAATGAACAATATATACTTATCATGTCTCCTGTCTGCCTACAGAGTACTATGAATTAAGCAGTAGTATGCATTTCCACAGACAGAATGAAATTACTTTCTAGTACCCTTTCACTTTAGACTGAAATACTCTCCTCAATACTTGTTATAGTACAAATCTCCTAACATTGCATTCTTCGGTTTTGAAAATAATCTCATTTTGGGGAATAAATTTATTTAACTCCCATTTTGAATGGGTCTTTCCCAGAAATCAAAAATGTGCCCAATGCTTTTTTGCTACCCACGATTCGAACAGATTACCAGGTCTCTCCAGTCTTCACAGTTCTTGTGAGAAGTCTTGTGCTTCAGAATTCATTGTACATCGTGAACACTCAACTTATGTTGCTTTCAAAAATTTATCTTGGTTTTTGCTTTTGATAGTTGGACTATGTCAACCTTAAGTTTATTGATACATTTTAGATACACATAATGATCATATTAGTCATGAGGAATTTGTGCCTGTACAAGATATATTTTGATTTCTCTATTTTTCCCAATTCCCTTTCCTCCTTTCTCCCATCTCCCCCCAAGACAGGACACTTTTAAATGTATACTATTTTAAGATATTTGATATCTTGAATGTATACATCAAAATTTTAGCTGTGCACGAAGGTTTTTGACTGTCGTTTCCTCACACAATCTTTCTGCCTTTCTCTGTGTTCTTCTTTGGTCACTTGCATTTGCATATATTGTCAATATGTTAGGAAGTCCCTTAGATCCAATTTTCATCATTCTTTTGCTCAATCAGATATTCTTCAGTAAACCAATCTGCTGTTTATTCTCTCTAGTGATTATTTCAAACTTTAATAATGAATTTATCAACTCTATATAATTTCTTTCCTGTTCTTTTCTAGAATTTATCTTTCTTCACTCATATATTTGCTGACAAGTCAGCATGACACTTTACTTTTGTTGCCTAGTACGAAGGTGGACGTTGATCATCAACTTGACTGGACCGGAAGACATCTAAGAGATTAGTAAGGCACACTGTGGGTGTGTCTGGAGCGTCTTTGGGTGTGTTCCTGAGATGACCTGCATGTGGCCCAGCACCCAGAGGGGAAGAGCCCCAACCTGACTGTGTGTGGTGGCATCCAATGAACTTGCCACCCCCATGGAACAAAAATCAGAATTAAGAAGGCAGCCATTGTTACCGGCTAGATTCTGCTTCGGTGTGAGTTTGTTGCTTCTGTCATCTGTGGATCTCAGAGCCCGGCCTCTTTGGTCTCTGATGGAGTTTATACTATGGACCTTTTGTGAACCTTCCAGGCCTCCAATCTTGGCCTGGGACAGGTTTTGTTTTTTTTAATTCTGAGACTTCTAGCTCTTTGTGCTGAACTAATGGAGCAACTAATGGAGCCTCTGGCTCTGTATCATGCAGAAGGCCTTAGTGGACTCTCCAGCCTAAGACACTGTAAGCCAATATCTATCTCTCTCTATATATATATATTACATTTACATATATTTTATATATATCTTATTATCTATCTTTTATTTTGGTTTTCATTTGATTTATATTATGAGTTTTTCATGGAAGAGAAACATACTTAAAATAGGTAATTAAAATCTTCATCTAATAAATCCAACATCTATTCCTCCCTAGAAAATTAAAAGGTAAGCTACAGATTAAAACAACTGAAGCACATTTTAGGTTTCTAGTCTCATACTACAGAGACACATTTTTTACTCCAGAAATATGAACATTTAATCAATTTAAGATAAAGATCATTTCATACACATAGATTTATTAAGTTTCTCTAATTCTCACATTAAACTACACCATTTTGTCTTATGTGGTAACAAGAGCCAGCTACTGTACAGCTAACAGATAAACACACAACTCTATTTGTTATTCTCTTCTTACACTGCAGATTCATTCTTCCAGCAAGCAGATCTCCGTCTTGGAGTCCTCCGCAGTGGCCAGCCACGTTCACGAAAGCTCAGGTTACCTTAGATAATACAACTACGTAGACATAACCGCTCTCTTGTGCTTCTATCCCCAGCAGTGTTTAGTTCTTGATGCTTGTTTTTCCTTGGAGTGGTACTCTGCATTTCATCTTCAAACGAACATTTAGAGTATTTTACAGTAATATAAAATTTTACAGTAATATAAAATTTAAATGTATGTGAACAGAGAAGTGCTACAATATTTGTACTTGAAAGGTGATATTTAAATTGAATCCTTTTCATAAATATAACCTTTATAAAAGGACCCATTATTCTCCGAAGCATACAAAAAGACCTTAATGTATTCTAGTGGACCACAATCATAATAAGAAAGAAGGAAAGGTGCAGAATTCTGGAAAAAAGATGTCACACTTAAGAAACGTTGGTTCTCAGCAGAATTCTGATGGGTGGTTCTTTAAAAAAGGACATGGTTTGCATGTTCAGAGTCACATTTTTGTGGTCTTTCTGTGTCTGCTGTTAGTTTAATAGAAAATTCTCCAACTTTTACATGAACTAGACACAGCCTACAAGATTACATTCAAAATATGCAGAGTAAATCCTTGTATGTCTTAAGGTATTTCTAGGTATAAACTAAATGAAATGCCCAACTTTTATTTTGGTGTTACATCTTATTTTCTAACATTTCACTATGAAAATTTTCATACAACAAGTTGAAAAGATAATAGAATAAACACAACTTATTTACCATGTGCCTAGCTCAACATCTATTTGACAGCAATGCATGCTTTGGCATGCGGACTTCTCATTATACAAACACAGGAGACACATGTTGGTGTTGTTCTACTACTTGAAAGTTTGAACACTTGATATTCACCACCATTTCTTCAAGATGTGATTCTTATGGTTAAACACAAAATACTCCCCTTCCTTCCCTCTCAGCCATCCACAGAAGCTTCACGTCCAAGATCACCTGTCCAAGGTCATAGCATCACTGCCAATCCACACCAGCCACCTGGTAAATGTGCTCATAGACATTTTCAGTTGCAACCAAACCCCACATAAGCAGAGTTGACCAATCAAGAAATGATTACCTAGAACTATAATTCTTAAACAGCCTTGCAAAATTCTGTATTAATAAGTACATGAAAACGACCTTTTTATATTTTACATTTTAATTTTTCCTTAATATACTGACTTATGCAAAAGTTATTTGCATGAGATTGCTTTCAATATAACACTTAAAATTAAATAAAATCACCTTACTAAACTGGCATCAATGTTTATAAGCTAATAATTTACAGGAAAAACACTTATATTAACACTTAGAAAATAATGATAAATTTCTTTGACCTTGTTGCAAATTTGCTCAAGTCAGTTTCAATGATATTTAAAGATTTCCGATGTACTTTACTATACTGCATTACTTTTGGTGAGCATGTAATTACTTATTTAGGTTAAAAATCTATCATTTTCCTGAAAGGACGTAATTAGCTAAATTAAATGTCTGACTAAACTATGACAAAAATCTCACTAATTCCACTGATAAACACTAGAGTGTAGGGTTATATTTCTCATTTGCAAATGATACCAGGAAAATCAGCCCAGAAGGCAGACCTGTTATTTCCTCTATAAATTATAAAATCATAGATACATATAAGGTAGTAAAGAATATCGTCGCCTAGCAGGACAGGAATATTAACCATCTTGGAATTTCAGGAAAGACACAAAATATCTGCAACAGCTTAGAAACTGCAGGTGAAAAGTGGAAAAATTGGGTTCAGTGGTTCTTGGTTTCTAATCCTTGTGGAGAAGTTGAGCTGAGGATGAAAGTTTGCAGCCCATTAGAACAAATTAACAACCCTAGATAGAAGATTTCTAATCTCTAGTTTGGTAAACGAGAAAACAAAGATTTGTGTTCCAATCAACACTGCTGCTCAAATTTTAGTGTAATATTTAATCTTTTATTATATACATGGAAAGAAGCCTGGAAAATAAAAATAATCATAATGATATTGAATTCAGAACATCACCAGATCAAGTTCTGTGTTCAAATAATGACTTAAAATCAGATATTGGACCACATGTTGGGATGGGAGAACTAAAACTGGCATTTTGTGGGGCTCCATGAGGAGATAAAATAAACAGTTTCCCAAGGTGGCAAAGAGTGCTCCACTTTCCAGGCTGAGAACAAACAAAACACGGCATAACAGCAGAATTCCATCCAGTTACGTGGAGCTAATCCTCTGTGGACCAGAGACCTAAGCATTTCCTCTGCGTTACGGACTTCCTGATGGGAAGATCAGCAGGCAAGCAAGCGCCTTTGGACTTGGCTTTGCACGCTGATCTTGGAAGATGTGTGCCATTCTCTTCAGAATGGAAATGACAGGAAGTGTAACTACCGTTGAAAGGAATGTGTTACCAAATTAAATTTACCAGAGTTTATTTTAGCAAAGAGCAACGAATGCACGCAGCGGGCGTCTGCTGGGCAGACTGAGCAGGGAACGTTCGCTGACTGAACCGAAAGCACCGTGGAGAAACCGTGCCCTGCAGTCAGGAGACATCCGAGGGTGCAAGGCGGCGAGGCCTGGCTGAGACTGGCTGGAGCCTGGTTGTGCCTGCCCGGCAGGAACTCAGCTGTTACCACACTCCTAAATTACACCTCAGTGTAAGTACCAAGTTGCAGTTCTTTATGTGGAAATTTAAGCTTGGCAGAGTCTTTTAGGTGGTGGCCTGTTGCTTATTTAACACTGTTTTCTTGATAACTTTGTAAATTTTCACCTCTATTACACACATCGTTGTGTGTGCAATGTGATAAGCCAGTCCATCGCACTTCTTTGCAAATACCTGAAACCCACAATTAAGGAAGGAATGGCTTATTTAGCTCCCAGTTTGCAGAGGGTTGGGCTCATAGTCAGCTGGGTCCAAGGCAGGGTGGGACGGCCGCGGGGCGTTGCAGAGGAGAGACAGCTGGTAGAAAGGCAGGCAGGAGGAGGCAGCGGCAGGGCAGCAAGCCTCCTGCCCTCTCTCTTCACAGCCCATCCAGGCTGCAAGCCTGCTGACTGGTGCCTCCCACACTAGCCACACCCAGAACTCTGCTAATTCCAACCAGTGGGCTAAGCGGGTACCACACACACTTCATCCCAGTATCACAGGCCCTAGATCCAGGCAGCTCTGAAAAGCCCCACCTACGAGCACAGCAGGCTTGGTGGGGGCGGAGCATCTAGCTATGAGTCATAACAACAAGTTAAACTTTCTTATCTCCGAATCTGGCTTTCAAGTGAGTGTCCTGGTAGATCCTGGAACATGACACAGGAAGCTGTAGTCTGTTTATTGCAGACATCTCAGCACTGATCTCATCCCTGCCTCCACAGGGAGATGCAGTACGAGCGGGGTGAGGTCTTACGTGTGGTTTGGAGCTGGGCACCAGGTGAGAGATGAGGGAGTCAGACAACTGGGCCTTAGATAAGGTGGATGGCATGTGAGCCCAGCCAGCCTCACACAGCCCCAGACTGCACGTGGGAAGGAGCTGTGTGGAGGGAAGAGAGCCCTCCTCGCCCCCTTTCTCGGGGACCCTAACTGCTGCGAGGCACGGGAGGCCCTCCGCACATCTCCACTGGGAAATGCTCTCTCTTCCACCCATTCCGGGTGTAGCGAACCAGACTCCCAACAGCCTCTGGAAGTGTTCGTTAATCAGAATCTGGCACCATGAAAAAAATATTCATGGAAAGCTGTCTTCTAACTGCTCAAATAATTGAATGCTGAATACTGTAAACCAAATTATAGGAAAACGAGTTGACAATGGAAAGGAAGAGAAGTTTGGATGTTGTCTCAGATTCAAAAAAATATTTCAAAACTGACTTTAGTTCAATTCAAGATTGATTTTTCTTCAGATACAGAATCTAATTCATCATTGTTCTCATGCTGATTGAACTCTATATACACTTTGGCATCAAAAAGTATCAAGAATGAATACCAACAGTAATGTCTATGCTTCGAATTCAAAGAAAATAGCAGTAACATTGAATTATTTTTGCTTATGCAAGTTCTTAGTTCCTTATGAAAGATCACTTCAAGTTGACTATATCTAAAAAGTGTATATAACCACTTGGTTATAGACAATATGTTTTAAATCTGTATTGAGTTTTATAATTTCATGACAAGATATTGACTTGCTGAAAGTAATATATCATTTTTCACTATCATATGGCAGAAATGTATAAACAGAATGGTAATGTCACTTTTGTGACACAAGTTCTTTCAGTACATTTGTGTCAACAACTGCTAAATACAGTTTTACAGTTCTGGGGTCATGTTTAAAGCCACTTTCCTGAGCATTTCTATCCCCTATGCTGACATGTTAACTGCAAGCGAATGTTACCAGGAAGTGTGCTTTTTTGAATATGGTTTGGGCTGTGAAGGTTGAACTGCTCTGAATGGGACCAGGACTCATAAAAGAGGGCCCCAGAGAGAATCCTCTCCTCTTCCACCACGGGAGTCCCTGGATGGAATGCAGGAAGAGGTCCTCGCCAGACACCGGGTGGCCCTGTACATCCTTCCTGGACTCCTCACCAAGCACAACAATGGGAGGAATTTCACTGTTTCTAAGGCACCTAGTCCATGGTGTTTTGTGCAGGAACCAAAAAGACTGACACATTAACTTTTTGCTCTATTTAAAAATACCATTTTTTTTGTTTTAGGTCTCACTCCCCTTGTTTAAGTGCATTTTCCAGAATGCACATGAGTTTGAATTTATGTAAAATTCCCTGAATTCAGATAAGGGTTAATCAGTGTAATTGTCCATGAAGAAGTTCCTGTTAAACACGTTACTAAGTTATAAATCAGAGCTCCTAGGATTCTTTGAAAAGTAATCTCAAGTCAAATTGGCAACTTTCTTTCAATGTTACATACATAAAAATCTTGCTGAGTGATGACTATCATGGTTCTGTAGGTTTTTGCATCTGCTTTAAAAGGACATAAAGACTCAAGGTAAAGGATGGCAAGCACTTGAAGTTTCTCACCTGTGAAAGACAAAATTTTGCACTGAGCAAAGTCCTTGGGGGCCACTATAAAAATTTATTTGCAAATAAGATTTAATGCATCTGAGGGAACTTTTAAAGTAGAGGAAAATGTTTGGTATTTAGATTTTTCTCATTATGCCAATTGTGAGGATAAATTATTTTTCCTTTGTAGGTATATTTTTGGGTGCTCACAATTCTGTGAGGAAAGCTAGTATCTTACAAAATCTCATATCTCAATAAAAGCTGTAGGTCAGTTGAAATCAAGATTGAACAAGAAATGAAAAACCGCTTGAGAGAGTCACTGATGATTATTAGGTCATTATTTTGAGTGCCTAATGGAACTGTGCTTTCTGACAATTTATGCTTCCTTCACCTAATGCTAAACATGTCTTTCCTATGTGTGCTGCTGTTCATTGTTACCTCCATTTGTTATATTTATTCTCTATTCATCCTTCCAATAACTTCCTTTTGCTCTTTTCCAGACTAGTTTTCTCAAACTCTCAAAGTAATTCTAATTACCATTTGTACGATTTTAGCATCACTTATTTACTTACGGAGACTCACTAACATTAATTATTAAATGCATAATTATCAGCTCAAATGTGTTAGTCACTCTTTTAGTAATATCAGTTCCATCATGTCATCGGCCTTCATTTCCACTTTTTTTGACATGCCATTCCCTCAAAAAAAAAAAAAAGAATTCCCAAAGAAGCTTCTGCCAACTGTCAGCAGTTACATAATTACACAGGAATTATTTTATATCAAAATTTATCAAAGTCTAACAATGAGCAATGTGATTGCCCTAAAAATCTATCTGCTTTTGTGTGATGTTAGTGAAACTTTTCAATAGATTTTTTCAATAGATTTCACATTTCAAACTTTTCAATAGATTTCACATTTCTGTGCATTGAACTCGGGGAATCCTTAATGAACATTAATAAAATTAGTGAATAAAAGACCCCTGGTAGCCTTCTTCATTATCCAATGCATGGAGAAGTCCATCGTTCAGAGCAAGGCAACCACGTTTTTATCCAGCATCTTGGTTGCATTTCACTCATTACTGGGACAAAATACCCCACACCCAAAGGTAGAGGAGGAGAGGTTTATTTAGCTCACAGTCTGTGGGAGTTTCAGCTGGCTCTGAGGCAGGGCGGCATGGCAGGCAGGTGTCACAAAGGAGAAACAGTTTATAGTGGACAGAAGGTAGCAGAGCAAGCAAGCAAGGGACCTTCACAGCATCTTTGGGTCCTTTTTGTTTTATCTGGACCTCTTATGGCAGGTAGCAGTCACACCCTCAAGGCCAATGCCGGGAAGCGTAGCACAGCACCGTGAATCAATTCCAGCACCACAGACTCTAGATGCAGTCACCTCTGAAAAAACCCCACCTATGACTGCATGAGGCTTTGGGGCACATCTAGACACAGCCGTAGCCTCCATAAATCATGAGTCCCTGACGGTAGCACTCTGTCATCCACAGGGGAGCAGCCAGGCTGACAGGTTAATTTGCTCTCAGAAATTCCACTTTCAGGCCTTGCGAACACCTCATTATTCTAAAAAAATTATTTTCCTTTTAAAAGTGTATTCATCAGGAAATAAATGACAAACTTTGAAATTTGGGGAAACCCTAATAACGAAATTTTTTCAAAAATGGTGCAGGTTACTGGGTGTGGTGGCACACACCTATAATCCCAGTGCTCTGGGAGGGTGAGGCAGGAGGATTTCTACAAATTTGAGGCCAGCTTGGACTATGGAGTGAGTTCTAGGCCAGCCAAAACTGCATAGTGAAACTGTCTCAAAAAGGCAAAAACCAAAATATTTTTTAAAAAATGATTCAGGCAGAGGATAAGAAAAATCAATAGTAAATGGCCACAGAGCCCATGCTTACTTACAACAAGGAAACTATTGTAGTCAGGGTTTGCAAGGAAGTAGATTTAATACAGGACACATAATTTGTAGGATTATTTTGTAATATTCACCAAAAAAGTCAAATGCAGAAGAGCACAGGAGATCTGCTTGTGTGCTAGAGACCCAAAGAATGCAGCTGAAAGTCTGGATCCCATGATAATGTCCTGCACGAGTCCAGCTGAAGATGCCCAAAGGCCAGTGGTGGAAGCCGGAAAGTCTGCACCAGTGGGATGGAGGATCTGTGCCAGCAGGACGAGGGATCCGCACTGCAGCCAGGAAGCCACACTCAAGGCGAGGACCAGAGCTCCCCTCAGAAGAACGACATCCATCCTCAGTGACCGCAAGGACCTGAATTCCTCCCAACAGTAAGAATAACCAAGTTCATATCTGCAAAACCAGTGCAACGAGCTTCTTTAGGAGAATCAACCGCATGGCGTCTTCCCCTCCAGTACTCCTTTTAGGCTGTTGGCATCAATCCTCAGGTGGGCCTTCCACACCCAGAGCCATGCTGAGTCAGTTTGCCTGGGTGTTACCCACCACAGAAACCCACTGCTGTGCTGAAGGTACCAAGCCCTGGGCAAGTGGGCTGTCGCTGTCTTACAAGTGTTGAGTTAGGGTAGAGTCACACTGCAGGACTGGGTTCAGAAGGGTGCCCCATAATGAAGTTTTCCACCTTCTGATTTCCTGTTAGTACCTCACATTACTCCATTAGCCACCAGGGCCAGGGAGAGCCCTCCACAGCCAGAGAGCAGTCCCTGTGGGCACAGGGCATGCAAGAGTGGGTTTGGTGAGCTGGAGAGGAAGAGTGTGCCCTGTGCGGGTGAAATGCTTCTGACCAGGTTTTACCTGCTGAAGTGACCAGGTCTAATGGACCATACCCTAGCTTCTTTGATCAGATTGTGGCTTTCAAAACATGTTCCAGTCAATGATTACAGATTTTGATTTATTTCTAGTTATCATATTAGAAGGCTAGTTTCATTTATTTTATGAAACTGTTTCCACATTGCATCATTACAATATAACCTTTATTCTAATTCATGAGTTCCTTAAGTCATTACCTGTGTAATGATGAAAACTTCCACAGTTCTTGAGTTAGCAGAAATACACACACACACACACACACACACACACACACACCAGACTTCACAAAGCTACAGAGCTGACACACATGTTTTATCCTGATGTTTTGATTGGACAAATGTTCCTTTACTACGTTTATTTGTTTTCCATCAGATTTGTGTGACAATCTGTTGGTTCAATCTGTCAGTTCTCAATTATACACCTGTTGATCTTAATGTAGTGATTGCAGTTCAAACATTTTTAAGAATGAGCTGAATTTTGCTTTCATATTGTGCTTTCGACTTTCTACTTACAACTGACTCTGCAGTTGCATTATTCAGGCAAAAAGACACTACTCTGAATGCAAAGAGAATGTTTTCACTTTACTATTCCCAACAAAAGATCAGAATCAAATTTGCCTTTAGTTGGTTGTGAATGAAGCATGCATATATTTTGAATTCTGAACTTGCTACTTATTAACTCTCAAATGTCATGACTGATAGCAAGGCCTACTTCCATAAGCCACTATTATGTAGTTAGTATTAACACAAAGATATTTTTCCAATAAAAATACGTCTCTGCAGTGTCTGAACATGGTTAGAAAGTGATTGAGCCAACAATGTCTAAACATTTACCACTGTGTATAAAAATCTTCCTTTCTGAATTCTAGTCAGCTGTCAGTTACCTTTACTAATTGAAAGAAATATATAAGAATAATCAGCACGTATTTGTTTTGTTTTGTTTTTAAATGGGATAAGTGGTACATAATAATGACAGAGGTTGGTTGTGAAGCCAACCATAATTAAGCATTTTTATTTTGTTTATATGTAGCAAGTGGCTAATAGAACTTTTATCTCATCTGATGAGTTTTTACTTACAGTTCAGTCATAGTCTAAGGCATATTTTTCCTAAACTGCTGCCACAAAGAAATGTATGGCTTATTTTTAAAAACTGTTCCTATTTTTAAATTGAAGTGTGTCTTTAACTGATAGATATTAATGGGATAGTACATGATATCTTGATGTATATATACACTGTGTAATGTGCAAATCAAGGTAAATGTGTCTATCTCCTTGCACATTTACCGTTTATTGACGGTAGAAACATTTGAAATCCTTTCTACTCACTTTACTGAAATGTGCAGTGCATCATGACTGCCTGTGCAATGGTGTGCCACAGCTCCCTGCTGCTCTCCGCCTGGGACTCAGCATTCACGCACCAGCCTCTGCCCGTCTCTCGCCCCACTCCTTTCCCTGCCTCTAGTAACAACCTTTCTACCGGAACCTAGGGACATCAACTTCTGCTGGATTCCAATGAGTGAGATCACACAGGTCTAGCCTTTCCGTGTGTGCATTAAACGCATGTCATTTTTTAGTGGAAGAAATTATACTTATTGACTATATTGTCTGGTGTTTACAGTATTAAATAGGCATATTTGTATAGTACTAATAATAACCATGGTAATAATTTATTTAGGGATAAATAGTACTCAGTATTTTCAATAGTTATTTTGCCTCATTTTCACTATAATAACCATTGCAAATGTCTTAGTTACTTTTCTCTCATTACTGAGACAAAATACCCCATCCTGAAAATTAAGGGAGGAAAGGTTATTTAGCTTGCAGTTTATGGAGGTTTCAGTCTATAATCAGCTGGCACCAAGGCAGGGTGGCATGGTGAGGGGCAACAGTTCAAGGCAGCAGAAGACAGCAAAAGCAACAAGAGCAAAAGGAGGGGAAAACAAGTCTCTTTTCCTGTCTTATATTGTAAGCAGGCTACCTGCCCTGGGGTGGATGTAGCACTCACATCATATCCCTGTCCTCCTCTTGCACACACTCAGGATATTTGCAAAGCACGGACCTTGGTCCTCTGTTGAGTCACTCAGTTAAACTTCTAAACTTCTTAAGTTGACACAATGAATCAACCATTAAAATATCCTAGAGTATAAACAGCCTCTGTAGGGCATGTCCTCTGCAACCTAGGATGTAGAACTGCAGAGTTAGTTAAGCTTCTAAATTTCCGGAATTTATAGTGCATTCAACTATTACAGCAAGTGAACAACTATATCAAGATTTCACAAGGATATTTTTTCTTTTGGGAAATCTTCAAGTTGATTTCCATAGCAATTGTAAGAGTTTAAATTCCCACTATGTAGCAGATGTTCCCAGTAGCATTTTCTGAATCCTTGATAATGACCAGTAGGGCATAAAGTGGAATTTCAGAGCTCTTTTGATTTGCATTTTCTAATGGTCAAGATGCTACACAGTTTTTCATGTAGTTATAGATCACTTGTATGTCTTTATTTGAGTAGTGCCTATTCATTGCAGTTGCTCACTTTTTGAGGACCTTTTATTTTTTGAAGCATGCCTAATTTTTTATTTTCTTTATATGCTCTAGATATTAGTCCTGTATCTGGGAAGTATCTGGAAAATTGTTTTTCTGGTTTTGTAGGTTGTCTTTTCACTTTTCATTGTTTACTTTGCTGTGCAGAATTTTTAATGTGATATAATTCCACTAATTGATCACTGGGTTCTTATGCGATTGGATTTCTGTTTAGGTAATTCTTGACTATGAGTATATCATCAAAAGTTTATCCATTTTATTTTTCAGCAGATTCATTTTATCTATTTTATATATAGATCTTTGATACATTTTTATTTGATTTTAGTGCACGATGAGAAATATACATCCATATTCATTCTTCTAGGTACGGATAATGAGTTTTCCCAGTATGAGTTCTTATAGAGGCCTCATTTTCTCCAGCACCTTTGCCAAATGTCAGGGAGCTCAACACCCTTAGGGTTGTTTCTGTGTCCTGCTCTCTTTTCTGTTGATCCACATGTCTTTGTGCCAGTGCCATGCTGTCTTCATCACTGTAGTTTTGTAATATGGTTAGAAATTCAGAACTGTGATGCTCCCTACTTTGTTCTTGTTGCCCAGAATTTCTTTACTTGGCAATTTCAATTTTATAATTTTTTCTAGTTCTATGAAGAGTACTGTTAGCATTTTGATTAGAATTGTGTTAAATATACTTGTAATTTTAGGTAATATGGTCATTTTGACAACATTGGTTTAACCTATATAGTAACCAGGAGTGGCTTGTCATTTTCTGATGTTCTTGTCAGTCTCTTTTCCAGAAGAGTGTAGTTTTCATTGCCACAAAGATACCTCTTCTGGATATCTTGCCAAAAGAGTTAGACATTATGCCACAGTGGCACATGCATACCCATATTTATAGCAACACAGGTCATAATAGCTAAATCTTAGAAGCTGTCTATATGTCAAGCAACAAATGAAGAAAATGGAGTACTACTCAACCATTAAGAAGTTTATATCATTTGTAAGAAAATAGATGCACCTTGAGATTCCAGTATTAAGTAAAATGAATCAAATATAGAAGCTTAAATATCATATGGTATATTAGTTACTTTTCTGATTGCTGAGGTAAAAGTATCTGTCACCCAAAGTTAAAGGAGGAAAGGTTTATTTGGCACACAGTTTGTAGCGGCTTCAGTTCATAGTTAGCTGGCTCCAAGGCAGGCACAGTGACATGGCAGAGAAAAAACCGTTCATGGCAGGCAGAAGACAGCAAAGCAAGAAATTGAGCCACAAGCAACTAAAGCAGTTTCTTTCTGCCTCTTTTATACTCTATCCAGACTAGCTGGCCTCAGGCAGCCTAACCAATCAGTGAATTAATTTGGTAATCACCCACTCTTAATCCCGATGTCACACACTCTAGATGAGGCTACCCCTGAACAACCCCACCCATGACTGCATGAGGCTTTGGGGGGACATCTAAACACAGCCATAACAGATGGTTTCTCCTATACGAGAAATCAAAAGCATAAATAATTAAATGGAAAACTAAAAGATGACAAGAAACAGTGAAGCAGACTCTGGAGAGAAGGCCTAGAGATGGGGGAAGGACAGGAGGGAGGGGAGGAAAGGGTTAGTAAAAGGGTCACTGGCTGTGTGGTATCTGTTCCCTAGAATGAATGTGTTTACCATGTGCTGCAAATGTACAGTAGTGAAACACATAAACACAGCTTTCAAGATTCACAAAGATGCCTTTATAATGGGTGGAAATACAGACTGCCCATGCCACTCCCTGACCGATGCAAATATGCAAACGCAGCAGGGATAAGCTACCCTGTTTACTTTTAATAGAACAATTGTGTCTTTTAGATAATAGATGGAATAAAAAATTATTCAATTTTTTTAAATGAAAATTTCCCTCCAATATGGACGGTCTCTTTGGGATCTGATGCCACCAGTTCTGATGGGACCATCACTCACCTAAGGGATTTTGTACCATCTGGTTGACCCAGCTCCACAAACACAGACCTTTGTCCTGGAAAGCTTGTGTCTTGTGTCCCTGGCTCTTTCAGCAGAGAGAGGTTCTGCTTCTCCCTGGAATGTGAGACTGCCTCTAGATAAACATTTCTGCCATGGTGCCTCTGGACACTGATGCTGTAGTGTTGTCTCCCTGCTGCTCTACTTCATCCTCCCTTTTAAAGACAGATATTGTGGGTCAGAGATATAGCTCAGCAGCATAAGCACCTGCCTGGTAAGCGCAAGGTCATAAGTTTGATCCCTGATACCAAAAAAAAAAAAGTCAGATATTGTGTGCCACTGTCACTCCTGTGGCATTTGAGCTTATGAGATAAGTGGGCACCCTTTTATAATCCAGATGTAACTACTATCAGTAACTTTTTATGCTACTTTATAGTAAGTCAACATAACTGGGTCACCCCTTTGAGAAGGAGCCCAAAAAGAGAAAAGTTAATGTGCATGCACAGTGCAGAAGATATTTGCGATTATGTGGTTTTATCCCACAACAAACAGGGAGAGAGGAAGAGGACTTGCTGCTTTGGAGAACAGATGTGGCCCAGAGAACTCCATGGATCCCAGTAAGATGGGCTGTATTATTTTTATTCATACATAGAGTACAGTTTGGGTTTGTTGAACAAATAATTATTGTCTGCAGGTTTTTGCACAGCATTGGCAAGGCAAACAGTGGGAAAAGTGAATTTTTCATCTTTATGAATTTGCAGTTAGTAAAGAAAATAAACTAATTTTTGAAGCATATTTTTTTTTCATTGAAAACAGAAAAGAAAACATTGTTGTATGAACCTTAAGGATGGAGAGAATGCTTCATTAAAGAGCTGGATCCTGAGGACAGGATTCACTGAGTGGAAGATATAGTGGCATATTCTAGAAGCAGGGGCGTCATGCATTGGAGAAAATACATTTGCACTGATTTTTAAAAAGTAAATAAATTTAGCTGAAGCATAGAAAATATAAAATGGTTTTAGTCATGTAAAAGTGTGAATAGTCTGTAGGAACTCAAATATTGAGCAAAGGAGTTCCATACTGTCCTCCTTGGGCAAAGTAAAAGAAATGCTGCACAGTACAAAGATAGAGTTTATAAATGAGAGGATTTGAATGGGTGTTTTATTTGAACAATTTTAAGTATCCAAACCAGTTATGTTCCTTTTCAAAACATTTGAAATAAAGCAGCCATAAAAGTACCTTAATGGTTCAGTTTTACTATTCTCAGAATAATAATTCCCACACAGGTATACTTTTAGAAAATCTAATTGCTTCTGCTTTCATTGACAAATGAGAAAAATATTATACATTTTGACTGTACTAAATTACTGCCCACAACTTGGAGATAAATATGGAAATTCTTGTAAATATAAAACTGTTGGTGCCTTTACAGTGAATTTCAACTGTGATTAGCCAACTTCTGACTGTGCCACACAAAGGACAGGTCGTACTGACTTTGCATAGAAGCCAGTAAACCTGAAGCTGGGGATTGTGCTTTCTTAGACTTCTTCCAAAGTGTAGGGAAAGACCTAATATTTGTTTACATAGTCATATGTAGTGATACCTTGGTTTTTGACCTTGATTTGTTCCAAATATGTTACATTTTTTCCCATAATATTATTATGGAAAATGAAATATTCAAAAAATCAGATTTCAAATGCAGTTGACCAAAACTATTTATTTATGGTTATCTTATGCAGGCTGATACTGTGCGAAATAGGGCCCTGTGACTCCACCCACTGTGCCCTGGGGCCCCGCTGACCGTGCCATGTGACCTTGGGACCCCGCGGGCACCCTCTTCTCAATGCACCAGATTCTATTTTAGCAGCTTCTTGTGTTCTCCTGACAAGTTTGGCAGTCACAAGAGAAACAGAATGCAAAACTGCCTCTGGTGTACAAAATGGCTGGGAGAAACAAATATCGTAGCGACAAAAATCTCTATACAGGCAGAAAATAGACAAGTGCAGGTAGCACTGCAATGAACATTTCTACTGCTTAATACATAGTCTTAAATAATAAAGTGCTTTTGAACTTTTCTCATGTTTGCCTTTGTTTCAGCATGATTTTAACTACTTGCCACAGGCATTTTATTTTACAAAAATAAAATTTAGCTGAAAGGAAGTTTCCTAGTTGAAGCCAAACATGTTACAGGTTGGTGGGTAACATCAGAATGGCGCACACGTGTTGAGTTTTTGTACGTTTTGCAGGCGGTTACTGAGTTTGATTTAGCTGCTGCAGCTTTCCTGGCAAAAGAGTGGTAGTAAGGCATTCACTGCCATTCATTCCTATGGGCCTAGATAGCCCAACACATAAAGTGGTTTGCAGCCTTATTTCCACACAGCAGAACCATCTCTAACGGTGAGTTCTTCTTCTCCCATGGAGTTCTTTCTGGGGAAACACACCACAAGTTCTGGGCATTTCGTTGCTTGATGTACTTACAGTTAAAAAAAGGGGGTATTACACAATGTTGAGAGGGGAATCTTGCTATTTGTAAATAAATCAGGAATTGTAAATCAGGAATGTTGCTATTTTGTAAATAAATCAGGAGGCAAATTAAGAGGTTCAGAAAACTTGCTGCAGAACTTGGTAAGAGATACACAGCCTCCAGTTCCACTCCTTGGATAAAACGTCACTCCTGCTTCACCGCCACTAGCTAGTTTAGCACCACCCCAGCAGAATTAATAGAAGCAGCCTCATCCCTTTGTTAGAGCAGAGAGCCCCTGCACGTCTTTGCAGCTCCCCTGGCTCTCCCGTGCCCTCATTAAAAGGCCTCTCTATACTTTTTTTCTGTCTTATCTTTTCTGTGCTGCCTCAGATTGAGTGCCAAAAATAATCAGTGGCCAGCACTCCTTGGACCATCCACCTCCTGGCCAGGGGCACCTTGGACCCTGGGTGCTGGGATGCTGTGGAGTGGTTTGGTTCAGCCAAGGCACCAGATTTCACACATTGTGACTGGTGCATACCTAGCAATCCCAGCACCCCAGGAAGTTACTTCGTGGATATTGACAAACTGAGTGTACAGTTTAGATGGAAATGCAAAAAAAATCTGAAGTAGACTGCACAATATTTAAGACGAATGTCAAGAATTGACACAGCGCACTTCAAGGCTCAATGTATAGCTACATATGTGTGAAAGTGTAGACAGATCGACAACACAGAACAGACGGCCCATGAATAGAGCACATTATTCAACTGACTTTCAACAAGTGAGCAATGGCAGAGAAATGGAGAAAGTAGAGGCCTTTAAAAAGTGGTATTGCAACACTGGGAAAAATACATGCAAAAATAAAGCTATACATTAATCTTGCACTTTTCACATATAACACCAAAAGCCTTACCATAAAAGAAACAAAGTGTTAAGTTAAACCTCATTAAGCTTGGCACCTTCCTTATGCAAAAGACACCAAAAAGAGAAGGAAAAGATAAGTCACAAACTGGGAAAACTGTTTTCAAACACATCTATACATATCTACACAGTCTTGATATACAATACACAATAAACTATGAAAAATTCAATAAGAAGAAAGCAAACAACTCTATTAAAAATTGGCAAAAGATATGAACAGATACTGAAAAAGATGTAGAGATGACAAATGTTCATATGAAGTGATGTCCAACATCAGATGTCATCAGTGGATTGCAAACTACAAGACTAGTGAAATATTCTGCATGCCGATCAGCATGCATAAAATTAAAAGGTTACGCTGCTTGGAATATAATACAGCACAGCCTCAGTCAGTCTGATAGTTTCTTAGAAATTCAAACACACTCTGACCCTCAACTTCAGCAACTGAATTGCAAGCCTACACTTGGAGACTTGCAGAAGCTTTATACATGTTTGCTGAAACCCAGAAGCCACCCCAATAGCTGTCAGTGGCTGAATAGATCAACTATGGTGCATTTGTACAACAGCATTTTATTGAGTGTTAAAAAAAAATAAGCCAATGAAAAACATAGATACACTATGAAAGCATATATTGCTAAGTGAAAGAAGCCTGTCTGCAAAAGTCCTAAAATGATAGTTCAGTATATACTGAAAATGCAAAAATAGAAGAAAAACAAAACAAAACAAAACAAAACAAACACTCCCCCCCCCGCCCCCCAGCAAAAACAGAAAAACTACAGAGTAAGCCTGAGTGATTTCTAGGAGGTCAGGTGTGGAAGATGAAGCACAAACTGACAAACCGCAGAGGGGTTTTTAGCGGTGGAACTGTTCTGTGTGTTCGGCAATGACAAACGCCTCATGCATTTGACAAAACCCATAGTAACATATAACACCAAGCGTGAGACTACTGCAAAGTATGGACTTTGGTTAACAACATGCCAACATTTGTCCTTAAATTATAACAAATGCGTATCGCTAGTGTAACACAGAGTGGAAACTAGGGAGGAAGGTGAGTGAATATTTCCCTTTAGTTTCCTCAAAATTTAACACTAGTCTAAGAAATAAAGCCTATTATTTAAAAAATTTTTTTCACGTTTTGCATTTCCACGTCAGGCTGTGGTAGGCGACTATGTCCTGCTCGCAGGTGGACTTTCAAGGCAGTGACTAAGTGAACTGGCCCTTGGAAGATTTTAAACTGTTCGCAAAACAAACAGAACGCGGCGAAAGCTGCACAAATACTGTCCGCGAACTGCAGATGAACGCGAGGCCTGCTGCAGGTGCAGCTGCTGCGTAGGGGCTCCTGCGGCCCGCCCGACCCAGGCCCGCGGGCCTTAGCGGTGCAGTCACAGCCTGGGCACCTGGTCCGAAAGCTGCGCCCACGGAATGTGCAGCGCGGCGGCGCTGGTTTTGCTGTGCTACTTGAGCACACGGAGGGATGGGATGTGGTGTCGCTCCATCACGTGTGCGCACTGCCCAGAGTCCTCTGCACTCACCCACCCTCCCCTCTCTCCCACCTTCCCACTCTGAGATCATCCCTGTGCTACACTCAGGTTCACGATTAGCAGACTTCCACGCGGCGTCCATGTGGTATTCGGCACTCGTTTTCCCGTGTCTGGCTGATTCCACTTGACACAAGCTGCTCCAGTTCCATCAGCTTGCTACACACAGCAGGACTCAGTTCTTCTTTGTGGCTGATTATATTCCACGTGTCTGTAACCTTCTCTTTCTCGCGTCGTTTGTGGATGGACATCTGTGCTGATTCCGTGTTTTGGCTCTTCTGAAGTCGTACAGCAGGCACGGAGGGACTTCTTTGCTATGCTGATTTCATTTCCTTTGCACAGTATTTAACAGTAGTAAGCTATGGTGTTTTAATATACTCTAGTTTGTAGAACAGTTTTTGATTTACAGAAGCAATCGCTGAGGATATATATACATATATTTCTCATGTACCCCACCTAGCAGTTCCCTTGTAAGTACCCTGCTAAGGTGGCCCTTTACCACTGTCTGTTACTGCTTCAGCGTGCTGTCCAGGACCCGGAACTGAAGTTATCCTTTCTCCTTGCAATCCTCCTGGCCGCAGGGCTTTCACGGACTTCCCTAGTTTAGTTCTGATCTTGACCTTTTGAAGGGAAGACATTCATTGTGCGGATTGCACTGCACAGTATGGTACTGTAGTTTTATCCTCTGTTATAATCACAGTACTGCATGTAAGAGTTATGCAAATCAAAGCAAAGCCATAGAGCTGGCGTTTCCTTCGATGTTTCTTTATTCTGATATTTTGCATACTCTGTACAATTCCTCATTTAGTGACCAATTCATTTAACCCCAGGTCATAGGAACAGAACTTGCTTGTTAAATGAGGAATGTCTGTAGCTATGCCAATAAGAACTCGTGGATAATTACTTTATACTTTGAATTATACTCCAAAGCCACTTATTCTGTGATCGCATAGTTACAGCTTTGACCATTGCAGGCTCTTCAGTTGACTTTTGTGTCCCTGTGACACACTTATACTCATGTGTTCGGTTTGCTTTTGAGCACTTTTGTATTTTCTGACACAAAGAGACTCCCTAACCCACTCCCAGAATCAGCCACTGCTCCAGGGAGACCTGGAACATTTTCTGGACAATGCTGGACAATGCTGCTGTAAACCAAGATCTGCCTGAGAGCTGTGCTCCTCGCTCCTGGGACGCCTCTTCTCCTAGAACAGTATAATGAGACAGTAACGACAAAGATATGCCATGTGGTGTTACTATAAAAGTCACAGCAGTAGGAGAGTCAAGATTTAAATCCAAGCTTAAAGATAATGAGGAAGTAGGAAAGAGCTCGTTGAAGATTAGGTTTATATAAAGGCCATTGTCTAATTAATGGGTAACTGGTTTCTGGCTCCTTGGTTGATTGATTAGTCCCTGAATGGTTGGGTTCATGCTGGAGCAGATCCGACAGCAAGGGAAAGACAGCACTCACCTAGAATGAGCTAAGTGTCACGTGTGAAGCTCCAGAGTGGCATACTCCACGCGGACTGCTGTCTCTAGATGCCTGAAAACAGAGCTGCAGGCATCGTGTCATCTGCAGACCATATTAAATTATTTTAGCTATGGTATTTTCAATGCTTGTTTTTTACCTACTATATCTACTTTGAAACAAGAACGCCTTTGTTTTCAGAGATTACTGATCCCGAATGAGTTTTAAGACATAGATAATTAGAATACAATGCACAAATTGACCTTGAAAGTATTCAATAAAAGTCACTTACACATGAACTTAGAAAATAAAGCAATCCTGGGTGACTTTTAGTGGGTTATTTACTACACATAACAATTATTTTCATTTTTAGTGATAAATGATGTTAGAGATTTGCTAATGTCACATTCAGTAAAACTTTTTGTAAATAAGAAAATGACTGCTGTACATTTTTTAATCTGAAAAACACAAAAATTCACTAAGAAAAATAAACCTCCAAAACTGGAGGAAAAAAGCTAACAGAAAATAAAACTGAAAATTTTTATCAATTCAAGTGTTAGAATTAGTGCCTGCTCTAAAAATTAACAGAACAATGAATGAATCTCATAGAATTTATGCCTGTGAAATGTCATCCAGAAATAATAGGCTTTTTGAGTAATGGACCTAAAATAGAATTCATAATGGTAGAAACTAAAAAAGTAAGCATGAAGCAAAACTGCATATTGTGTAAATAAGTGATCTCAAATAACTTTGTCAGAGTGAAATTATGTAAAATATTTATACTTTAAGGAAAATGTGATTAATTAGATTTTCAGCTGCAAAAGATTATCGTTAATATTGACAAATACTTGCAGTATTTTGGAGAAATATTTGTTTTCATATGATTCTACTTAGACATTGTGAAGAAACAAAACAGAAAATTCAATCTATCCAATAAAATTAAAAGAGCAAAATTTGAGCCGGGTGTGGTGGCTCACGCCTGTAATCCCAGCACTCGGGAGGCTGAGACAGGAGGATTGTTGTGAGTTCGAGACCAGCCTGGGTTACAAAGTGAGCTCAAGGCCAGTCTGAACAGCACAGTGAAATCCTGTCTCAAAAAGACAAGGGCTGGGGATCTGGCTCAGTGGCCTAAGCGCCTACCTGGCAAGTGCAAGGTCATGAGTTTGATCCCCAGTGCCACAAAAAAAATAAAAATAAAATAGCAAAATTTGAAACATTCTGCATCAGATTTGTCTATAGTTTAATTTAAAATTGGTTAGAGTTTAGAATATATGAAGTAATTTCTCACTTGGAATAATTTCTCCATGCAAAATTTCTCAATACCATTGGTGTCATCTGGGTTTTTGTTTTAGAATAGCAGAGTCTAATTTAAATGAGTCAGGAGGAATTGTATTTCCCTTGAGGAATTTAATAGACACCTGTGTTAGTCAACTTCTCATGGCTTTGACAGAACGCCTGACATCTCAAGATAGAGACACAAAGGGTTTATTTGGGGTCACACTTTCGGACATTTCAGCCCAGGGTCAGCTGTTTCCAAGGCAGAAACCTCATGGTAGAAGGGCTTGGTGGAGTGAAACTGCCAACTTCCTTCATCCAGGAAACAGAACAAGGGAAGAGCCAGGAAGAAAAGGGGCAAGGGAGACAGGGTCCCCACATCCCACCCTCAGGGGGCACTCCAATGCACCCAGAAGCGTGCTTTACTGATCTAGTGTTTCTCAAGCTGATCAAGTTGATGAGCAAGATCAACCACAGCAATGCATTTAGGAGTGCATATTAGAACATAAGCAAATACGGACACTGTGACTCTGACTCAAATACTGGAACAAGTCAAATGAAAATGCAGAAGGGTGTTGAAACACATAATGTGTGTGTCAGAACTGGGTGAACTGAAATGTTTTATCAGTTAACTTTGCAATATGAGCATTTTTTTTAGAAGTGTTATATTTTTTTATTATATATTTCTTAGAAGCCATAGACTTAAGCATTTTTATTATGCAAATATGTAAAAACATTTATGAAATCTTTTATCTTTATGCTTTTTATTTTCAAGCAAAGGAAAATCTGAATAAATCATTTCCGAAATGATTTATGTTATAACATAATTTTCTCAAAGGCGAAAGCAAGCTATTGTTCACAAATGCCAGTGACATCATTCAAACAGCACTCTTCAAGAATTCTGAGGAGTTTGTTTATCGTGGTTTAATGGGACGCTTTCCTTTTAGCTTGTAAAACAAATCTATGCAAAAATATTTCAAATGACTATTTCTACTCATTTTCATTTTAAATAAATAATTATTCACCCTTCTTGTGGTCAGTGCAACTTCTTTCCCTCTTCAGACCCTAATAACACATGTAGTAAGAACACTAGCTCGTGGGCGTGCTCTTGATAGCAAGCCAGATGAAGATGAATGTTTTCCTAAACTACTTCTAGACAAAAGAGAGTTATTTTCAGAGCACTTAGAATGCCGACCTCATGATGAAGACTGCTGTTTGCCAGGGATGGACTTTACAGTCAGTGGTTCCAAGAAGCAAAGTGGATAGCTCTGCTTTCCTCTTGGTTTCATAGCTATTGTTTTTCCTTTCCCTTCGGGGTATCTTAAACATCTTCTTCATAATATTTCAAGTATCCGCAAGTCCGATGAGCAATGGTGAAACTATGACCTTGACAATAACTAGAAATTTTCTTACCTTGGAAGGGAGGGAATTGTGCAAATACAATGAATGTATATGTGTATGTGTGTATGTGTGTGTGTGTGTGTTCACGATGTGAAGAATCTATAACCATGTTTATGTACCAGATGTTTGCTTTTCTTTGGCTGTTTTGTCTAGCCCTGAATTTTCTCTTGTTTTTTATTAACTCTCTTGAAAAAAAAAAAGAAATCCACAGGCTATAAAAATTCTGACATTATAACTTTTCAAACATATACTGTACACCCATTGTGAAACTCAATATTCTAGGTATACAAAGTAACTCCTTGACATTTTTTAAAAAAACATTTGACTCATTCTCAATGGAGATTTTAGTAAATATGCAATATAAGGTTATAAATGAAGTGGCCTAAAATAATGTACATTTAATCATCTTGGTTTTTATAAAATGGAATTTCACAATTGAGCCCTTCCTAGATCAATCATTTTTAAGCAGGTTCTATAAATTTTTGTTCCATTGCACTCTGTCTACTTCTCTAATTATATTGATCTCAACATAATGGAGGCTTTCATAAAGTTGCTAGTATCATAATAGAAACTGCCAAAAACACACATTTGCTGTGCTCACAATTTTAAGGACATGGAAAATAAAATGATGTTATTAATTTCTTAGACTGCAAACAGTGGCCATTTCTATCAACTTCATACTAAAATCAGCATGACACTTGTATAGCATTCCTGCCAACTTTTAATTTGTTCCTATTCCCACCTAGTCCATGGATTGTGGAAGTGTCACTTAATTGACCCCAATTTCAGTAAGTTCTTGGAGTTCGTCATTCCCATGGGTGCCTCCGTTTCTACAGCTGTGTTGACTCCAAGTGCAGCGCAGCCATCACTCCTCTCCCATCTTCCTCAGCCTTGGGAAGGGCCTTTCTTTGCTCAGTTCCAGAGGACCTGGGTTTATATTCATATGTGACTACAGGTTATATTAATGTGCTGTGCACATTAAGTTGAATGGTTCCCCCATAAATGAAAATACATAGTTAGATTTACATGGATTTAAAATTAACCAATGCATGGGGCTGGGGATACAGCTCAGCAGCACAGTGCCTGCCTGGCAAGTGCAAGGTCCTGAGTTCAATTCTCAGTATCAGAAAGAAATAAAGAAAGAAAGAAAGAAAGAAAGAAAGAAAGAAAGAAAGAAAGAAAGAAACCAATGCATACTTGCATTCAAACATCACATATTATTCCCTAAATATGTACATTTTTCATGTTTTATGCATTTGTTTAAAAATTTAATAGAAAATTAAAAATAACAAAACTAGTCAGTCATTAAAAAAGTCAAAGAAAGAAATGCAGCCACATCAAGAATATCGTGGGTGTAACACAGGTCCCCAATTATTTTACATATGTGTTACAGCTGTGCATCCAAAGGCCAGCTCCATTTTCCCTGGTCAGGAAAGCATTTTCTAATCCAACAGCAGAAATTCAAAATTTCTAGTTGCTCATCAATTATTTTACTGATTTAACAAGTGTACAGGCTCACTTCTGAGGAGGAACTGCATTAACAGAATGAGTCTCTCTTCACAACCTTCTCTAGTCTATGAGTGCGCGGATGGCTTTCTAGGATGCTAAGTTACCCTGCAGAGATGTGCTCTATCCAAATGGCTTCTGTACATCAGGCAAATACAATAAGTTGCCACAACCAGACAGTTTTATTTGGTTACAAACACTATGAAGAATGAAATGTTGATGATATTGGTCATTCATTGATTCGACTTTCCCTACACTTACAAACCAATTTATTGTGGCTATTTTCTAAATGCATAACATAAATTCAGCTGTAAATATTTGTTCTCTAGTCTTTCTGATTATTAATTTAAGATAGATTTCTAAAATGAGATAATTTACTATATTTGCCACTCAATACTAGTTTGCCATGAAATGATTTTTAAACTTACATTGTCACTAGCTTGCATGTATCTCTGCGTTTTTTTGTGACATCATGATTTAGAAATTTTGATAATTTAAGGGATGAAAGGGAAAAACTATCATAATTTTTTAAATTGAGAAGTATTTGACTAATTGTGTGGATAGGCATTTTATATAGTATAGAATTTATTCTTTTGTATATTATTTCTTACTGTTCTTGCTAATGTAACACATTTAATTGTTTTAAAAGAAAAATAAAAAGGCTTTAAGAAACAGCAGTCGCTTCCTATCACTTGCATCTAATAAATCCTGTTACTTCTCTAGTGCAAGTGGCCTTGCCCCTTTCAGGTCATTCTTTAGTTAGTTTCCACTGTATATCAAGTTAATGTGCATTGTAGTAAGTATTTTATTTATGAGTTTTAGATATTAGCTATCACCTTATTGTTATAATAGATAAAAATTTTACAGATTATTTTCCTTTGAAGTTTTACAACTCTCATCTTCTCATCCAAATTTAATGCTTATATTTCTCCACCTGTTGCCTTATTTTTTAAGTGATTCGTTACATTTAAATTTTATTTTATATTTATATTTCTTCTTTCATCAACTATCACTTGACTCCCTAGTTTGAAATATAAGAGAACAATGAACACTACCTTTTTAAAGCATTCTTCTACCTCTTAAATGTCCACTCTATATTTTAGTGTTATATTTTCCAAGTTGGTGATTTATACTCTGCCCTTAAAACACAGCATAACAGTATTTTTGTTGTTGTCTAAAAGTAAAATATAACAGGCAGAGCTCACATGATTATATCTATGTAAAATTTTCCCTGTGGATCCAAGCAGTATATATTAGAAAAGTGTTTCCCGTCCTTTCCCTTCCGCTCCCCTACTCTCTCCCCCTCCTCTCCCCTCCAGTTCTCTTTCTTTTCTTCTGAGCCGTGGCCTCGCTCTGAGCCTGGTCTGGCCTGGGACATGTTATGCACTTCAGTTTGGCTTCAAATTCAGTGTCCTCTTGTGTCACCTTCCTGGGATCACACACATGCACCACCACTCTGGATTATTGCATTCTTTTTAAAAAGTTAATAATTCAATTTTCTCCAAAATTCATGCTTTTTGTATCAGCCAACCATTTCCCCAAACCTTCCAACCAATGCAATCTCCATTATTGTCTGAAACTTCATTCCCCATGTCCTCTTCCATGATCCAATGTACTTTCTCTCAGCAACCAGCTGCCAATCTGAGAAGCTTTTCTCTCTTGGACCCACATTTTCTGGATCCCAGTCTTCTCCTTTCTGGTTTCATCCATACACTTCTATGAGATGTAAATGTTTGGATCCTTGTAAGTCTGGAAAACTACTTATTTACCCATAGGATTGGCTGATAAATTAGCCTTGTGAACAATTTAAAATAGAATAATGATGATAATGTTGACCACCTTTTTAGTCCCCACTATTTTCTAGGCCTTCTTCTCATTGCTATATGTGTGCTGACTCATCTACTCTTCAAACATCTCTAAGGAGATTATGGTGCTAGTATCAAGGATGATAAGTTTAGAGAGAAAACTTCAATAACTCAGTGAAAGTTGCACAGCTCTTACTTAAATGATCCAAGTGCTGGTGGTATAGTTTCAACAACACCTTTCCTAAATGTTGAAGTCTTCTGTCTCCATTTTTCGGTGGTTTAACGTCCATCTGCCTGGCTGCTCCAGGCCAAGACGGGCAGGGAGGCATTAATGAGCTCTTCACTCACACAGTGTTTTCATTGCTAATGTGATAATGGCCATAAAAATGTATCACAAGGTTAAGTATTTTTGCATTATTTGAAAAAATAAGTATTTATCTAAATTCACTGAAGCCTTGTTTTTCTAGTCTGTTAATTTTATTTATGACATTTTGAAATTCATTGTAAATTTAACAGAAAATGTGTGCTCTCCAAACAGAAATCCTGAGGACATCCAATGCCGGTGGCCCATGAACAAGCTCCACAATGAGAGAAAACGAGCCTGACTATCTGCACACAAAGCAATCTAAACCAAGGCACGATGAAACATGCCACAGATTGTGACATCATTGAATCTAAACCAAGGCGTGACCAAACATGCAACAGATTGTGACATCATGGGATCTCAACCAAGGCATGATGAAACATGCCACAGATTGTGACATCACTGGATCTAAACCAAAATGTGATCAAACATGCCAAAAATTGTGACATCATTGAATCTAAACCAAGGCGTGACCAAACATGCAACAGATTGTGACATCATGTGATCTCAACCAAGGCGTGACCAAACATGCCACGGATTGTGACATCATCAGATCTAAACCAAAGTGGACCAAACATGCCAGGGATTGTGATATCATGTGATCTCAACCAAGGCGTGACCAAACATGCCATGGATTGTGATATCATGTGATCTCAACCAAGGCGTGACCAAACATGCCACGGATTGTGACATCATCAGATCTAAACCAGGTGTGACCAAACATACCATGAATTGTGACGTCATTGAATCTAAACCAAGGTGTAACCAAACACACCATGGATTGTGACATCATGTGATCTCAACCAAGGTGTGACCAAACATGCCATGGATTGTGACATCATGTGATCTCAACCAAGGCGTGACCAAACATGCCACAGATTGTGATATCATCCAAGGGAAAGCAGAAAGTCACAGAAGGATTGATGCTGTTGAGTTGTCAAATTTTTCATTGAGAAAACTCATGCTAAAAGCAACATAAAGAAGTATGGAAAGAAAAGTAATTCATGGAAAAATATTTATAGGCTATTGAAACAGATCGAAAACTTACCTAAAGCAAATAAGAATGGAGAAGGAGGGAGGAAGACAAGGAGAGGGAGAGAGAATGGTAAGTCTGAAGTCTGTTATGTAGATGAGCTAGAACAACAACTGATGACAGATTTAACAGGGAAAATAAAGGAATGGGAAAATTCATTAAGTTACATCATCATCTAGCTTGATTAATAAAGGAGCAGTTGTCTTATTTTACCAAATGTGTCACATGGAAGAAACAACTTCAGACTGTAAATGAATTACCCATTTTGGAACGAGGACTTTGAGACAGGCACCAGTGGAGCTATGCAGTGTCTCTTCCTCTACATTCTCCATCAGCCACTCACTTTTTGATAGAAAGTCCCGGAACGTTGGACTTGGTAGAGCATATCAACTGATCTTCTATCAACACTGCTACATAGACATATGATTTCTGACCCAAGATGAAGAAAGTTTAAAAAAGTGTGCTGTACAATCCTGCCAGAGCAGATATGATTTGGGAGAAGAAAATGCGTTTCTTCTAGGTCTACTCAGCTTCTTTCTCTCTGCATGATTCCCTCTATTAATGCTTCCAAGCCAAGCAAGTGATTTTCTCCAATATTGAGCATTCCTATTAGAGGGCATAAAGAACAAAGTAGGCAAAATGAATTTTCGTTGGGATGACACTAATTTCTCCCTATCTAGCAAGCTATGATGATTCACAATGAAAGAAAAACACTGTAGAATTGCAATTTTAACTATGTGCAAGTATTCTAAGTGTTATATAACTTCTAATCTTATTATCTTGTATCTTAAATTAGGGATTGCTGATACACTTGCTCATGATTATTATACTTAATTTGCATATTTAAGCATTGTTAAAGGAAGCTTTTACAAGGAAAACCGAAGCAATTTCAGTTTTTGGTGAAGACTGCCTCCTGCGTCACCACCACCCTGTGCCTATGCCCTTACTCAGGAGGTTCCAGCTCACTAAAGGGTCCACAGGACCCTGCATGACTAGAACGGGGAGTCGTTCATGTGTGGAAAGTAAGTCTGTTGACTGAACTCAGAATTTCAATGTTTTCTTTTCCTTTACTTCTTTTCTAACAAAACCGTGAAGGTGGTGTCCCAGTGGAAAGTGTACAGTGGACCCTTGAGTTACAATTGGCCTAACATGTGAGTGACTTGGGTTACCACCGTAATTTTAGCTTTAACTTAGGACCAAAGTCTTGAGTTATGACCTAAAGGCCCACTGCTTGTGCAGTTGTAAACAAATTCTCAATGCCAGAAAAGCATATGTAAACTTACAGAAGCATCAGTCTGACCCCAGATGCGCATTTGTGGACGTGATCCAGTCAGTGCTTTATATCATCGCTATAATTACTGCTATCAAGATGACCCCAAAAAGTTAGAAAAGAAGTGAAAGAAGGAAGGGAAGGTAAAGAAAGCAATCACAATCCAAAAGTACAGTGGTAAATAAAAGATAGAAACAGACAACTTTAGACTAGTTTTTAGTTCTGAAGAGGTTAAGACCTAGTAACCAGAAGCAGGTCCCAGTGGGCTGCAGCCTCTCCTGAGGAGAGGAAGGACACCAGAGAGCTGTATTCCTGATGTTCCTATGAAAGGGGATTCTCCTTCTGAACAACAACCCCCTTCCATTTCATCCCCCCTCCTGCAAGCCAGAGAGGTCACCTTGAATGGCAAGTCCATATGAAACTGTTTTTTCTGGCAAACTAGGCATATTTTATAAATTTTTTGGGAATACACTAGAAAAATTATTGGTGTCTCTGGTAAATTACGCACATCGTATGACCTCTTTTATTATGAAAAGTTTAGTTAAGGAGTGATTTGGGAGATTCAGAACACATTAGAGGTATTTCCATTATTTCCCATGTGAAAAATAATCTTGACTAGCAATCAACTCGAGTTACAACCAGCCCTCATGAATGTGTTGAGTTTGTATGTCAAGGGTCTGCTATACTAAGGTTAATCATACTAAGTTCAAAAGACTCAGAGAAGCTGAACCGTGTCAGGTGTTGTGACTCATCAGGTATTCTCCCATGATCCTTTCACCTGCTGGGTTACAAGATGATTTCTACATTTTTTAAATTGAAAAAAAGGCCTTCTTATTTTTGATTGATAAATTATGATTGTCTGCATTTATGAAGTGGAATGTCATCTTTTGATATATTAGCTTGTACATTGCTGCACTTATCTACCATTTTTATGTTGAGACATTTGGAATTCACTCTTTCATTTCGGAATATACAATGCAGTATCACTAAATGTATCATTAGGATGTGAGGGAGAGTTCAAAACCCACTTCTGTCCACTTGAAACTTGGTATCCTCTAACACTATTTATCCTCCCTACTGCCCAACCTGGGCCTCTGTAACCATCATTCTGCTTTTAATGATGTGAATTCAGTTTATTTATAATCCATATATATGAGAGGCATGTAATATTTGCCTATATGTGCTTGGTTTACTTTCACATAGTATAATGTCCAGATATATCTATGTTTACACAAGAGCAAGAGTTTTTAAAGGTAAACAGTATTTTATTTATTATCTATCCTTAGGTATTCAAGTTTTTATTTATACGTCAAATTTTTTTTCTATTCACCCATTGATAAACATGAAGTTTTATTCTATATCTTGTAAATAATGCTGCAAAATCACAAAAGTATAGATATCCCTTTTAAATATTGATTAAATTTCTTTAGTATAAGTACTCCAACTTAGAAATGCTGAATCACATGGTAGAGCTATCTTTCAGGTTTTGAGGAATACTCTTTTCCATAAAGATTGTACTAATTTACAGTCCCAACAAAAAATAAATTGATTTAAAAATGGGCAAAGACTTTAGACATTTTTCTGGATAAGAAATGCAAATGACAAACAGTTATATGAAAAGGCTTGTCATCAGGGAAATGCAAAGCAAATGACATTGGTATCCTTTCATACTTGCTAGTACGGCTACTATCAAAAAGTCAAAAAAGGATTAAAAAATGATGGGAAAGATGGGGATAAAGGAAACCCTAGGACACCGTTGGTGATAAGGCAAATCAGTAAAACTACCATGGAAAACTACAGGGAGGTTCCTCCTAAAAATTAAGACAAGTCTAGGGCAGGACCCATTAGAGCCACATTCAGGTAAATAAATTGCTACTCCAAAGACCTCTCTCCACTCCTATGTTCATGGCAGTCTAATGGCCAAGGTCAAAATATGGAAATGGTCTAAGCATTGATAGATGAATGGATAAAGATTATCTAGCTCTCATCTGTCTATCTATCTATCATCTACCTATCATCTGTTTATACAATGAAATGCTATAAACTTGAATATGAAGAAAACCCAATCATTTTTATTAGTATGAATAAACGAAGGCCATAATGCTAAATGAACTATGCCAGACACAGAAAGCCAGACACTCATAACAGAAATTATAAAACGCTGAACTCATTGACATAGAGACTAGGATGAGGACCCTGTGGGGATGGATGGCCAGGGGTTAGGGAGGTGTTTACCAGGCACACAAACACTCCCTCAGCAGAGGAATCTGCTCTGGAGCTGGCAACAGCCAGGGGTGCAGCCAATGCCAGCGCGCTGTGCAGTCGGAGCTTTCCGAGAGCCAGAGCAGAGTTCTCGCCACACGCGTGCACACAGGTGTGTGCACACACACACACACATCAACCAGGCCTGCTGTGGCAGTCATCCCACAGTGTACACACATGTGGGCACATTACTAACGCACTGTACACATGTTTGTCAGTCACGGAGCTGAGTTTTTTAAAATAGCAATGTTTCTTCTTCTAGTGAGAAAGGAAGGAGGGATTAAGTGGATTTGAATGTCCCAAACCTTGCTGTGTTCAGCTGGAGCCTGACGTCTCAGCACACATTCTCAACCTGCCGCTAATCTTTCTGGTCACCTCCTTTGCTGCATTTCCATGGCACTGACTGATGATAAATTGCGATCACTGTTCCTTTTGTTATTTATAAATGGAATTAGATTGAGCTATTTCTCCCAGTGGAAACCCTAATTGCAATGCAGTTTTCTATTCTCTCAAAATGACCTGGAGGCTCTGTTTTTTCCTTAATTGAAGACTTCAAACAGCCTGGCCTCATCACACAGTTATTGAAGCTGTGTGCTCACATAGCCATGGCTATTAGATCATAAAACAATCTCCATTGTTTATCAGGCAGTAAATCTTCATTCAGGATGTGAAAAAGGCAATACTGATTTCTCTTATTCTATTCATTCTGCAAATGTAATGAAAATTTATCACATTTATATAGTGTGCTGTAATCTTTGAGAACTACTTCAACCTAAAATATTCTAAATGCAAACTAAGAATAAAATAATGAACTTCATTTATGCTACATTGTTCTTTTATCTTCTGTAAAATTAACTCAGATCAAGCCTGATATCTGCATTCAGCGATGGCATTTTTACCCAATACATGTTTCAAAGATGTCTGGAATAGGTGAAGTAGAGAGGAGAAAGGAGTATTTCAGTAATAGTAGAGTCGGACAAAAAAATTAGAAGCGGGGGGAGTAAAGAGAAAAATTTAAAGCTAGCTGAAAATAATGAACTGTTAAGTCTAAATAATTTATTCAAAATGTGTTTGAACGTTATTCTGAAATTACTTTAGAACATTACTTTATGAAAAGATGAAACATTTTGCAAAATATGCATAAAGTCCTTCTAGAAGGTTCTCTCCTTTTAAATCACTCTGTATTAGTCATAATTGAGTGGTTGAATCTGCATCTATATACTCATTAGGTATATCTACAGAGATATGCATGTACACATTGGTGAGTGGAAACATCATAGATATGTCCACATACAATCATATATTTCGAAATATACATACAATAACTTATGAACATTTCCACCATGTCCTGTGATTAGAAACCATGTTTTTTAAATCGATAATTACAAAGAGTCTTCAGAGTTTTTCTGTTTGTCTTGCATTCATTGCGACTTTGCAGATGTCTACTTTCTCCCCAGGTAACCTAATCGAGAAATATTTCAGGGCTGATGAAGTGACTCCATAGTAGCGTGCCTGTCTAGCACGCATGGATCCCTGGGTTCAATTGCCAGCAAAAGCAAACCAAAGAATACATCTGTGACCAGGATACTTCTGTAGTCTGCATGGGGAAGGCCCCGCCAAAGGACCCTGTAGTCAGCTCCATCCCCAGGTTGGTGAGATCGCAAGGTAGTGGAGGCTCTAAAAAGTGGAGCCTCCTGGGGGTCTTAGGTCCTGGGTTGTCACCCAGGAAGGCGACTGAGGGACTCAGGTTCCTAATTCTTATGCTCTCGTGTCCTAGTCATGAAGAGACCCGTGCTGTCTGTCACTCGCTCTTCCTGAGGTGGGCACTGGTGCCCTGGAGCTAACGATCGTGGACAGAAACTGCTAAGACTTCGAGCAAATTTTCTCCCTTCGTAAATTGATAATCTCAAGTATGTGAGTGCCACAAAGCTGAATAACACAGGTAAAGAACCAAAACCGCAATAATGCTGGGTCTAAGTCCGACCCTGTTCTCCAGGCTTCTCCACGGAGATGTCCTACTCAAAACCAAAACCAGACCTAAACGAATCTGAATTGAAGAGGATCTGCTCCCCAAATGTCTCCACTTTCTATTTGCCGTTTTCACGAATTGCCTTTATCACCCTCCAAGTATTCGAGTCCCATTTTCTCCTTGTTAGTCACTCACCTATCATCTATCAGCTGTTGTTATTCTCTCCAGTATGGAATTGTACCTTCCTCATCCTCCTGCCTTTCCTATGATCGCTAGGTCTCTTGTTCTCCTCACTATTTCTACCTAATGCCCAAATTCTACTCAAACATCATGGTTCTTGCTTTTATTTTCATGAACGCTTAACAATCCTCTAAAATAAATGTCTCTAAAATGCAAAGATGCTTTAACTACGTCAACAGCAGTAATCATCGTAGTTTTAAACTGCTTGTCTCAGAACCTAAGCCCCTTGCAAGGGCCCAGCGCCTCTCTGCTGTGTCCACCCCCTGCCTTCAGCCTCTGCCCTCGCTCTGTCCTTCGTGCTGTGTGGCTCCTGGACACCGACACCGCCAGTTCTCGGCTGGGCCTGCCCCACTCGCTCTTCTTCGGCTGAGAGCCGCTCTGCAGAGCTCAGCATAAGCATCTGCTTCTGTAGCGAGCGGCGCAACCCCTGCACCCAGACCTTTGCTCGCTTCCTGAGCACACAGAGCGGGGTGAGGAGGGTGAGCGGGGTGAGCGTGCAGGCCGGGGGTCACCGCACAGTGCCCTCTCCCTGGGCGGGACGCGATATTCTCCACACCGGAATCTAGCTTTAACTTTACATCCATCTACAACTGCAGAGCGCCCGGCATAAAAGGGTTTTGAAACAAATATGCAGTTTTAAAATTATTTTTCCTACCTTTTATATTTAAAAAGTGAATCTCACAGAAGCTAATAATGTGGCAAGGTCACATTATGAATGCATCAAAGAGCCAGGTTTAACCCCAATTTTCTTTGTGGTGATTCCATACAATTCTTACCTGCATGTTTTTACAAACCAAGTATTAAAAATTGGAAATCCAGTTAAAATGAGTATTCTTCATGTAGAGATTTGAATATTTAAGAATATTTAGCTATTTTTTTCTATATTGAGAAAATTCGCATTCACCTGGATGTGTCCTTTTTAGTGGCTCTTTCTTTACCGTGTCAGTCATTTACTCTTCTCTGGAACAAAATAGCCAACTCCACAGCAGTAATGAGGAGAGGTGTAGAGGGACTCACAGCTTGCGGAGGATTTGGTCACAGCGGTTACAGGCTCCAGGCAGGGCGGCTCGGCGCAGGGATCTGGCGGAGGAGAGGTCTCGCTTCATGGCGAGCAGGAAGCAGAGAGAGAGGTAGGAGGGAGGAGGTAGGAGACTCACCCTTCCGGGTCATGGCCCAGCGACCCACCCTTTCGCACCAGACCCCGTCCTCACAGCACTTTCAGCTCTGGGTGTCAGTGGACAGATCCACTGATGCGTGCGTGCAGAGTACACTTTCAATACAGTCTGTAAAGTCCAAATGTTCTTTATCACTTTGTTTTTAGTTTGTGCACTTGTTACATTTAATGTTGCCAGAAAAATTAGGCAGAGGTGTTCATGCCCGTTTTTCACAGTACAGTACCAGGCAAGGGGCACTGATACTGCAGTGTCGTGGCCCGGTATAGGAATGCGGTGCTGGGAGCCCCACCAGTGCTTGGATGCTGGCTCTGATCTAATAGTTTGTCTCTGACATAAAAACAAATGTTTCAGGACATAAAATTATTTTCACTTTTTTAATTTTTAACTTTGGCAATTAGTATCTGTAAATGAGGCAATCCATTCAGGGTTTTTTTTTTTTTCACTTAAAAATCTGGCCCTATAAACCTTTCTCTATGTGTTTTTAATAATTATCTGTGACAATGTATACTGTTGAACGCTATTCCTTCTCATACTTGTGAATATTACATTTTCACTCATTTAGAAATGTTTTAAAACCATCCTGGCTGATTTATTATGAGTGCTGCTGGCTTTAATATATTCATTTATGTGTAATTTTTCTTTCAGTAAAGATTTAGCATTGTTATGAGTTGGTAGTAAATATTTTCTAATTTCATTAATTTTTGAAACACTATCACCATTGTTTTGATCAACAGATAAGAAAGCAGATAAATAATTTCCTGAGATGGTTTAGATTTTATGTAATTCAGTACATATACTCTTATCATTAAGTATGTTTAGAGATGGGGAATAATTTTCATAGAAATATTAATAATAAAAACATAGTTACAGGAACATAGCAAACATAATATTTCTGGTGCCAGAAAGCTAAGTCTGAACTGTTCAAAGAGATTTAAGAAAGTATGCATTAATTTGATATTTTCTTCTATCATCTTTAATTGATTAAAACCGTGGATGCTTGGTGAGAATTCAAAGTAACCTTAGTAGGAAGATTAAACCTGGGAAAAGAGAAGGAAAACTTTTAAAAGGAGGAAGTGATTTCCTTTTCCCTTATGTGGAATGTTGAGGGGCCCTGTGGTGGGTCAGAAGCAACGATTACAAATAGAGTCAGTACTGGAGGATCCCTGACTCTATTTCCTAATTTTTCTTGCAGTTAGATGTAGCTGTGGTAATTAATTTTACTCAGAAAAATCTGAGTATAATGGTGCTTTTTTTAGGTCAGTTAAATAAAAAGTCGCATTCTTTATCCCCAGCCTACCAAGCACTGACGGATAGTCAGGGCTGAGTGGATGGACTTACCCTGAAGTGGCAAAAGGGCAACTTCTCCCTGCCGTCCTCCGCGGGTGACCTTGCATCGAGCTTTGGTGCGGAGTGAGGAAGAGGAAGCACGGAAGAGCCTTCAAGGCTGCACAAGTCCAGCCTCCTGTGCCGAGGCCCCGCGCTTGTCAGATGGCCACATCTGATGGACAAAAAATGTGGCCTCCCTTTTGGCGTCTACACTGCCAGACGAACTCAGGCACGCTACACATAAGAAAGGAAAATAAGATCAGACTGTAGCGTACCGAAACCAGCTGATGGGTTGTGGAAGTATTCCCACCAGCTGCTCTCCACGGTACAGTGATTCCGCCACCCGCTTCAGGGAAGATGCCCCATTTCAGCTCTGTGGTAGGTCTGGGGCAGTGTCCAGGGCCTCCTGCTGATGTGTAGAAAGTGCCCTTATCAGGCAGGTCACATTGTGGCTACTTCTGCACACACTTAGCAACATCAAATAAGTACACCTGTCCTTCCTCAACCAGTAAACAATGGCAGAGCAAAGACAGAATGCTCCTTATGTGATTTCCATTTAGAAAAAGAAGGGCTGCTATGAAAGTTATTAGAAAGTAGGTCGTTTTAATAAAAGATCCAAAAATACGAAGAACATGCACCTCAGAGATTTAGCCTTCCTGTACCTTCCAGCATGAAGAAGGCCTATACTCTCATAAAGCGAGATGCTCTGCTATCTTAATATATATCCCTCTGAGATAAGCCGCCAACGAGACTGGGGGAAGAGCTGGAAGGACACTGGAGGTATTGTCAGGCAGAGGCATTGTTCCGCTCCTAGTCCACTGAAGGGAACTTGGTCACGGGGGATTCCTGCCTGGAAAGAAGCTGGGAAATGCGGCAGAGAGACATCCACCCCCTTGGCCACACTGGGTGAATTAGAACACAAACCAGTGTTCTCTACCTGTGTGGAAAGATACATCAGGCAGTCTGGAATTCTGCTAATGATATAAAGTTTTAAATCACAGCCCAAGGAGGAGTGAGTTCCTGGTAACCCCTGTGACAGGCACTGGTTTGCTCTCAGGAGATATTCTTGTCTCCAGCTGCCTGGCAGGCTACAGGGTCTGCAGACAATGCCTTGTTAGTGCAGGATTGGCAGCCTTGAAACAGGATGCCCAGGAGAGCGTTTGGGTGCAGAGTATGCAGGAACTCCTCTTAGAGAACCCAGATGAGAAAATCAGGGAGTGAAGAAAGCAGGAGAGGTGAGGAACCTGAGCAGCACCATGAGCACCCGAGACCTGATTCCACAGTAAGTGACCAGAAACTCACTGCCAGGGGCTGACCACCCTGCAGAGGACTGGCTCCCTACGAACCCCTGCCCTCGCAGCTGCCACAGTCCTCAGCGCTGTACCTGTGTCTGCAGACTCTCCGCTGGACCCCAAGCCCATCCCCTGGATTTGGGCTCCCGGAAAATGCATGTTACCATCTGCAGAGAGTCTCGTGCCCCAGAGGGAGACCCTGGTGGCTGGTGGGGTCCCGAGGGTGCCAGTGAGCTCCATGGTGGGTGCACAGTGACACCATCTGCTGCACGAGCCTGGGAATCTCAGCTTGTGATTCCCTGGGAGTCATTTCCTAAAATGCTTCTTTTCCTCTTTTTTTTGTTAATACTTCTTTAATTTCCTTTTGAGTTACTTGCAAACACCTTTAAAGTAACTGCAGCCACACTTGCTAGATGTCTGACTAGAGAGGCCTCTGATCAGCCTGTCTTTGTAGCTCCTTTGCACCAGCTGGCTTCCATGGAGCTGGCTTCTATCCCTGACCAACACAGGTTCCTGGGACTCTATTCAGACCTTAGCTGCCTGTGGACTGCCTTATGGGGAAGTCCTAACAACTGGTAGGAAGCCTTGGCTTCTCACTTTGAGGTTCACAAAGATTGGGGCGTGTGCAGGAGGTTACACGCCCTTTGCCTGCACTGCAGGGACGCACTTGCCCATGGCCAGCCGGGCACAGAAGATGAAGGCCACTGGCTGCTCTGTTGATGTGAGTTCCTCAGCAGAAGCACCAGTGAATCATGCCTTTTTTACTTAATAGTTAGCGATTGTATTTAATACAAATCTAATGATGCCACACTACAAAAGCATGCTCATTCCTCATACTCAGTGTCAATACTAACTCTGCCTGCAAATAAAGAGAAAATGACAGGATAAAAGGCACATAACATTGAAAAATTAAAAATGAGAGAGAATCTATAATTTACTGTTTCTGCCTCAGAGGGTTGATACATGCAGTTTATGTAACCTTCCCCTTTTCTTGACTTTTCTCAAGTGGATTTTCATTTCCTGTCATGGATTCTGGGTCCCTGAAGAAAGGTGACTAACATCTTAGGTCTACTTTGTTCTTTATCTCTTTTCAATTATCTACCATTAAATTTCTGTTATGGTAATTGACAAGTCTAAGTACTGAATGTTTGGGACGTATTGTGTCTTCAGAACTTACTGAAGGGGTTTGGTTGGTTCGGGTGTCATGCATACTTTTCTCTAGGCAGTGCCTGAATATCGGCAGTGTGACATTATGGGACATTAACCCTCTAGGCTTTTGGAAACTGGAAAGTCAGAGGTGAGTGTTTGGAATTTCGAGAACCGAAGGGGATCACCTTAGTGAAGAGGGAAGATGGGGGTGGCTGAGCAGAGCACACTCTTCAGGCTGAGCGCCTCACTTCCCAAATCTGCTCAATGGAGACAATCCAGCTAAAGCTTATGTTTGCCATATAGATTTTTTATTTTTCCAGTATTTTTTACAGGCTCTTGTAAGAGAACTCAGTCTATGATTAAACTAAAAAGTTATCTTCGGTGAGGAAAACAATCAGATGAGGGCCCGTGGGGAAGTCCCCAAGGGTGTCCTCCAGCCCTCCGCTGTGATTGTCATCCACTAGCAAAGGAGCAGTGACTACAAACACAATGACATGGAATGGGAGACTGCGTCGTGGAAGGTCACTGCTGTGTGGTGCACTTTAACAATTATTTGTATATTTTCTCTCTAATATGAATCTGATGTTACATGTAAACTAAAGGTTACACTTGCACACATTTAAATTGTTGTATTAAAATCCGAATAATTTCTTCAGCAATGAATATCATTGTGCACAATCTAAAAAGTAAAAGTGATGCACATTAGAATGAGTTAATATTGGGTTTATTTTAAACATGAACAGTGTTTTATATTTGGGAAAATGGGTGATGATTAGGAACAAACTATGGCAGATATGCTGAGTGGTTGTAAGGCTCCATGCAGGGTCACCTGAGCCTCTTCCCCATCTCTAATCACATGCGCGAAACCCATGCTCCTCCAGTTTCCGCCCTCATTCTGTGCATTTGTCTTACTAATCCCACATGAAGTACAGATGCACCGGTTTTTGGTGCTTTCCTCGAAATTCAGCACACCTGAGTTTCCCCTGATCTTTCAGCAGCAAATGGATGATGTCTGTCTACAAGGTAAATACTGAAAATACTGAGCCTTGCTTACATTATTTACCCATGCAATGTCCAAAAAAGTAAAATGATATATCTAGAAAATATCTTAAACAATAATCAATGAACATAAAAAGATAAATTAATTTTAAAAATTATTCTATAACTTTTTGTCCACAATATGTTCAGATTTTCTTGGTTTTACCTAATGTCCTTTTCTGTTCCAAGCTCTCATCTATGATACCAATTACATTCATTGTCTCCTTACACTCCTGGCTCTACAGTCTCTCAAGACTCTTGAGTTTTATTTTTACTAGTACATGTTCATATATATATGTATAAAATGATTATATTCATCATGGGGAGTTGGTACTGGTATATAACACATCTTAATCATTTTAAAGATAAATTTAGCACCATTGTTTTTAAGTCTCCATGTTTCTCTTTGCATAACATAATTAAAATATGTCTGCAATATAAAATAATCCACAAGAAAAATACATACTTTAATTTTTAACTCATTGTTTAGCTACAGAGTAAAATACTTTAAAAAGATACAACTATACAGTTTGTAGTTGGGGATGTCTGCAGGGAAACAACATTTTGAATAGATTTGTTGTACCTCCAACCATGCATGTTAATCTCTTAGAAATCCTCAAAGAAATGATCACTATTACATTTTTTAAAATCAGTAGCAATGATATTTGCAATTCCCAGTTAACAAATAAAACCAATAAAATATAATGTGTTTGTAATGAAAAGACAAAATGATGTGTCTTGAGGTATTAGAAAATTCTAACACTTTTTCTTATAATAAAAGTGCTATTAACCGAGAACAAGTAACACAGTGATTACCACTACATTACAGATTGTGATACATATTTGGTTACATTATAGGTATGCACAAAATATTTTAATATAAATTAACATACCTACATGATTTTATGTTTTTTATGCAGCATAATGTTGGGTGTTATTAAGAATACATAAGAGAAAAGCCATAACAAAGTCAATTTAGCAGAATACAAGCTATATTAATAAAAAATAAATCCCACTAAGTTATCATAATGGTAATAACCCATTTTCTAATAGACATTAAGGCTTTCTCTTATTTCAATTTGCTCAATTCAAGTTACTGGAAAATTCATTGTTTTCTATTTTCATTGTTTTCCACTGAATCGCAAATGGTATTCAGAATATCTGTTTCTTCTTACCGTTTCTTTCTCTTTACTCTTTATTTTAATCTTACTGTCTTACCAAAGCACACACTATATGCATGGAATGCAATTTGTTTTGTCAGTGTGATGTACTGTGGTTTACATAGAGACTGTACTGCTAGAGTAGGAAAATTGCATACATATTAACATACAAAAACACACTCACGTATTTTCTGTTTTCACTCTTGAGTACACGCGTGGATCCTCAGAGACAGCCTAGAGCATCTGCACTTCTGGTGCTCATCCTCTACTGCCATGCGTTTGCAATGCTCCTGGCAGAGAGGCTGCATCCCAACGCTCCTTCAAAGCAGTCGCTCTGCTGCCATGTCTGCATCTACTTCGCAGCACTGCAGGTGACTCTTCATTTCAAGCTCTTTGTCCTTGTGTAGTCAAGTAGGCAAAAAGTTGCCACTGGTTGATAAGTTGGGGTACAAGACCATGTGGGACAATTTCTCTGTGACTGGCCCTCTACCTTAAAAATGCTGCATCTTTCTACCAGATTTAAGAAGTGGTATATTTTTAATAATAAATCTGAAAGTTTGGAGAAAAAGTGTAACATTCTTATGCCAACCCCAAAATAAGGGTGAAAGCAATGCTTTTCTGTGTTAAATAATACCATATTTTTCATGTTTTCCAATCTGTGCCTCTGGTCGCCCTGATCCCTGACAGTGACAGCCCTGACCTGAGAGTCCCAACAGTGGGTCCTGCTTTGTTTTATGCTTTCAAATTATGAGATTTAATATGCAACTTAAATATTTGTATAAATTTTAGTATGTCATTAATATGTCATTTAAAATTTTTACCAACATCATATGCAATTGTAATGCTTTGTTTTATGATAACACTAGCGATTTTAACATGGTGGATATTATGATTAAGTTTCAGAGTTACGATACTGAAATGGTAGTCACTGACTATAATACTAACTCCACGATGAGCCAACATTGCTGATAAACACGGCTACACATCTGTGTTCTCTCATGGTGAAGCCAAGGGCACACAAACTGGATTAGGAGGAAAATAACCAGGAAGAGCACCCTGGATGACCTGCCCGAGACGCCAGCAACTAGACCTGGCGGAGTAGAGCGCACCACAGCACCTGAGGAGAGGCACGTGACTCTGCTGCTGTGAGTAGAAAATGTTCATCACCCAAGACGGTCCCAGTTAAGATAACGAAAAGAGCGGATGCTGAATTGCCTTGGCTCTGCCAAAGAAAAAAACACACCTTAATTCTGTTGTTCCCTGCATTGAACTAAGAGGTCAAAAGTCACTGCAAAATGCTCTGTGGGGAAACCTAAGGTTGCATTTTAACCTGGCTCCTCTGACACTAGTGTAGTGCTGATGAGGGGACCGTACCCATAGCTCCTGCAGTTTATCAGGTTGGTTAAATCAGGGGGAGAAAGACGAAGACAGAAAAATCCCCCTCCTGGTGTTTCAGTACTTTGATTTACGAGTGATTAAAATATCGTCTTAATTTCTACAAAGTTTGTAATGTAACTGCAGAAAATAGGAAAAAGAGCTCACTGACATCTGTCCAGGCACTGCCTAGACTTGGCCCAGAGAGCTGCATGTTTGTCCACAATGCAATGTAACTTTTTCCAAACTCTGTTTAGTCTGTAAAGGTCTTACTAAATAAAATTAGAACATATTACCCACCTAGTGTCTTTCACTTTTTATGCACAACACTGCTTTAAAAAAGTGTCATTTGCTGACTTGTGATATGAAGCTTTCATGATAAAGATTTTGCTTGATGTTCAGTTTTCTTAAAACACATAGAAGCGCCTGGAGACCTCAACCTTACAAAAATGGCAACGAATAACCTCCTCAGATGCATGCCCACTTGATGGTCACCACTGTTGCTGTATGCAGGGAAAAATTTGCAATGCCAGTTTGCCAAAGTGCATGAAAATAGTGTGCTCTCTAGTGCCGAGCTACGGTGAAGGTGACAATGAATGAAGCTGTTCTGGTAGGACAGACACTTATACTGCTGCAGTCTCAAGGCTGGGTAGTAAACAGGAAATGAAATCACTACATCAGAGATACCTGCTCACTCATGTTTATTGCAGCACTATTCACAGAATGAATGAGGATACTCATCACCAGATGAATGGATAAAAGAATATCCATGCAACATCTCTACAACAGGCAAAGTCCTGCCCCTTGTGGTAACATTCAGGGAGCCGCAAGATATTTTGTTAAGTGAAATCATCCAAACACAGAAACATAAATATTGCCTGTTCTCACTTATCAGTGGAAGCTAAAATAATTGAAATAGAATGGAACAGAGGTCCCTCAGGGGGGAAGGGGTGGATACTGAGAAGGCAAATAACTGCTGCGAAACACATTTGCATGAGATCTAATGGCTCCAATGGGGGAGTCGATCTAGCATCATGTAGCATGGTAGGGCAGTGGTATCTGTGTTAGTTAATCACGCATTTCAAAACCACTGAGGAGAACAGCTGACAGTTCTGAACAAACAAATAACATTCGAGGAAATAGAAATGTTAGTTATCCTGTTTTGGTAATTACACATCTTTTGCCTATAGTGAGTCATAACACTGTACTTCACAAGTAAGTACATTAGTAGAGTCTATTTAAAACAAAATGAAAAAAAAAGAATCCAGACTCCATTTTGTGTTTATGAGAGAACATTTTAGCGTCTCTTCCTTGTAGCCAAGACTGGAACATCCAGGATTTTTGACTGCTACAGTAGAAATAATGGTTATTTGTGTAGTCAAACTGTTATTTAACATTTGAGTAATTTTATTAAGTAAAAGAGTATGGTCATATATTGTCAGCACATGTTCTTAAAATTGTTTAAATATGAACTATGAATTAGTTTAGTGCAGCAATATTCACTGAGTGTGAGACTATATAAGATACACATTATTATTTTATAGATTTAGTTTCCAGATGTGCTCTATTATGTAATGCAGAACACATTTGTATTCACTGTCCTAGAAAAAAATGTATGTTTGTACTATATTTATACACACATATATGCACACTTACATATCCTATGTATACACATACATGTACACACATATAAAGTATTATGCCTATATAATTTTTATTTTATTATGGTCAAAATATCTGCAAAAACATGCTAGAGAATACATTAAATGACATTATGCTATACTGCTATATTGGTTACTTTTCTGTCATGCTGGAACATAATGCCCAATGCCCAAAATTAAGGAAGGAAAGGTTTATTTAGCTCAAAGTTTGTGGAGGTTTCAGTCCACAAGCAGCTGGCTCCAAGGCAGGGTGGCTCACAGCAGAGGACAACAGTTCATAGTGGTGGAAGACAGCAAAAGCAACAAATCAAAAAGGGAGAAGCGAGGACTCTTTCTGTCCCTTATATCGTATGTGAGCTACCCACCCTAGGGTGAGTGTAGCACTCATATCCATAAAACCAGCATTGAACCATGGATCAATCACAAACTAGACTCAGTTGCCTCAGAAAAACACTCCCCCAAGACTGCATGAGAATTTGGGGGGATATCTAGACACAAACCATAATTACCAATTGCTTTGTTTGTGACATCTAGGTGAAGAGTCTAGAAGAATATTATGAAACTACGTACATTGATTTTGATTGTGATTTTGGTCACATTTATATGATGAGTTTATCACAGACTGAGGGATGGGCTCAGACAAATACTATCACGGATCACATTTCTCAGGCAGAATCTGAGAAAGAAGCACCCCTACAAATGAGGAAAATGGTACCTTCCCCGGGCACCTGCAGAAAGGCATAGGTGAGCCAAACGTAGTTGGAAATAAGTTTGTTCTGCAGGAAGGACATTTTCATCAAAACATGTTTAGCATTTTTTACAGTGCTTGTTGAATGTCCTTAAAACAGGATCACTGGAAAACTCTGAAGAGTGCTGAGGCCTCCACAGATCTCCTGCTTCTTGGGAGGGTGCAAAGAGAGCTCACCTGGTCAACACTGTTACAAAAGGATGTTCTCCCCACATCCACCTGTGATCGAAAGGAGTAATCAAACATAAGCCCATCTTACAGGGATGTACAAGTAATTGAATCAAAAAGAGGAAAAAGGGGAGGATGTTGTCATACTCTCCATCCTACCCAGCAGACGCCATCCTGCACTACATCTGTTATCACCAAGCTGGAGGTAGCTGCAGCACTACCTGAAATGAAAGAGCTGTCCAAGTTGTGCCAGGGGCTTGCCCTTCACCCATCACAGGGAGCTGTCCATCCACTATGCACAGAGCAGTCAGCAGCAGAGCAGTGGCTGGTCCTCACGAGCCTCTGTGCCCCAGACTTCTAGGTCTCTGTCCTCCGTGAATCCAAGCATTGAGGGTGGACTTTTCCGTCTGGGTCATGGCTTGCAACTCCTCTTTGAAAGCCATCAGTAAGCAACTCCAACTGTGATTTTGACACTTTCCACGGAGCCAATGAGACAGCAATCACTGCTCAGTCTGAGGAAAATTTCACGCAGATATTTATGATAAAAATTAACAGTTCTCACTCCAGAGGATGACTTCCTTACCCCTTAGATGATAACTTCTGTAAACTAACCACTCTGCTACTATCTTCACTGAAATGTCCCATCTGTACAAAAATTCTACTTCTATTTAAGGTTTATTTTTTCTCAGCACCTCTGTCCCATGTACTCTGGCATCCTCTAAGAGAATTGTTCCACCTTAGGATTCAAACTAGAAACTTCCCTTAATCTCATTTAGTTTCTTTGAACTTTCTTATGTAACTTTCTAGGCTCATTGGTTTCCATGTGCTTCTCCCATAAATGAAGCCCTGCCAGGTTCCTGGGGAGCAGGGCTTTGAAGAAAAGGGTGTGCACGTGGGTTACATTTTCGAGGATGCAGGGTTCAGCACCACTAGTTTGATCTAGGGATGCAGCACCGTGACAGAGAATTTACCTTGCATGACAAAGCTGGGGTGTGATCACCAGTGCTGACAACAACAACAACAGCAACAAAAACAGCAACATCCACCACGAGTTGTGTGGAACACAGCTTTCATGTAATAAGAAACAGAAAAATTTAGCAGACCCTGGATAGTTAAAGTAATTAAATGTATTCATTTAAAAATGATAAATTTAGGGCTGGGGATCTAGCTCAGTGGCCTAAGTGCCTGCCTGGCAAGCACAAGGTCGTGAGTTCAATTCCTGGTGCTGCAAAAAATAAATAAATAAATAAATAAAAAGTAAAAATGAAAATGATAAATTTTAAAATAATCGATATACTAATTATCTTGCTTTGATCACAGTAAAATATAGATGAATGGAAACATCACATTGTACCTCATAGACATGTATGGCTACATGCTATGACATCAGTTTGAATGGATTTAGAAACACCCAGCACGGTAGTGGAGCACTGCTCTGGGCACGCCTGTGGATGATTGACTGTGCGCTGCGGAGTGAGGAGGGAAGCCCCAACCTGGATGTGGTCGGCACCAACCAATAGGCTTCTAGCCTGGATGAAATAAAAAGAAGAAGAAGGAAGCCTTTCTTTTGCTTCTGCAGAGGCACTCCAGTCCTCACCCTTGCCTTCAAACATGCAACTCTAGTTCCTTCGCACTTCTTCAGCACAGACTTCTCAGCCTTTGAACACAAACCCTTCAGCTTTCCATCTTGAGCCAGTCTCTACAGTGAACTCCAGCCCTTGACTTTTGACTGGATACTCCTGAGTTTCCAACATAAAGACAGCCATAGTGAGTCCTTTAAATCCTATATATTATATGTATATCCATAATCATAAAAATATGTATATTCATTCCTGTACTGAGCCCTGATACATTTATCGCTCAAAATAACAAAGGTGAAAGTCAGATATGCCCTACTATCATCCACTAAATTGTCTAAAGATAAGTAATCACTCTGTAAGGAAACATTTTCCATCTGATCTGAAGTCTTTTTTCTTTCACTATTCTTTAAGTTTTATCTAAATGCTTCTTAAGGACTAGTAAGATGCCTTCTAGCAGCGTTGTTAAACGTATCACAGAGAAATCACAGAAAACTCAAGTGAAGAGAAAAAAGGGAAGTAGATGGAGAGTAAACAGAATAATCTTTGGATGACAAATTTCAATATGGAGTCCTTCTGTATTTGCAGGCTGACTAGTGGAAAATTGTGTTAATGAACAAATTAATATGATATTCAAGTACATTAATAACTCAATTCATCAGCAAAATTTTGCTTTTGTTCCAAACTGCTTTGAGAGATAAATATGACCATGACCACCTTCCTTACATGAATATAAACACTACCATCTTCCCTAAAATCATAAAACAAATAATGCTGGTAAACTGAGGTACCTCTATGGTCAACCAGTGTCCTAATCTGAATAGCACAGTGCTAAGGCTTTTCTTTCGATGCAGCCTTTAACAATTTAAAAAAAACATTGAATATATCAAAACTTCTAAATCAGATTCGTATAGGCATGTTCCTATCACCATTTGCAGAAATAAAAATAACTAATGGAAATTAAGCAGTGATATACACAGCATCTCTGTAGAGCACAATGACATGAGATTTCCTCTTACATGAAATTGAATCATGAATGTCTTCTTTCGCTGCCTATGAGCAAGAATGTGATTAATCACTGAGCATCCATAGCAGAAACAATGTGATGCAGTTGACAGGAAAACACTGTTATTTTATAATGAGTCACAAGAACTTATAGTACCAAGGCTAGAAAACCTGAGGTGTTCCACCTAAAATGCAAAGTTGAGGCATTTTTGTTTAATTTAAGCATAATGAATCACACGTGAAAATAATCTGCACTGCAGTTTATTCTCTGAATGATAGAAGTATCAAGAATTTATGCTTGCTTTAAGAACAGAAGATGAATACATGTAACTCATCTTTCATACATGAATGTGCGTGCCCCTGCTTGCTTCATCTGCTATGGTTCTGTGATGGGGAAAAATAGCACCCCACCTGTTAGATTTTCATTTTTTGTTACTTTCTTCTATAAACAATGATACAGTAGATATAAGTAAATATATGGTGGATATAAGTGAAAATTGTGCCATAATAACTTGTAATTGCAAAACATCTTTTACTTCTTTACTTTTTCCTCCTTGAATGCACCCACACATTCTTTATCAGGATGTTTTCACAAGTATTTATGATGAAACAGTTAGACTCGTGTTATCATTGAGAGAAAGACCTGGAGACCTGACAGCTGTGGGAGAGCGGCCTGAGGCTGGATGGAGCCCACTACCCACCACCCCTGAAAACTGCAGGCTGTGTCCACAGAGCCTTCTCTACAGTCTGCAGCTCTCTGAGGAGGTCCCACCTGAGTAGGAAGGAGGTTGGTGTGTTAAGAAGGACTCAACCCCTCCTGGAGGCAGAATCAGAGGACATAGCCTTAGAATACTTCCAGGAGAGTTTTTCAATTTGTATCATTCAGTGCTAGAAAGTGGAATATACAATTTTGGGATCTAGCTAATAAATCTGGCATTCACTGAGCTAGTGGTTTATTTTTTGTTTTGTAAAGAAAATAAAACAAATCATGACAAAATAGTAAGAGGATAACAATAACTTTATATCATAAACTAAAAAGTAGAGTATAAGACAGACACAAAGGACTTTTTTTTTTGCAGCACCAGGGGTTGAACTGACAACCTTGCACTTGCCAGACAGGCACTTAGGCCACTGAGCTAAATCCTTGGTCCTTGTCTTTTTGAGACAGGGTCTTACTATGCTGTTCAGGCTGATCTTGAGCTCACTTTGTAGCCCAGGCTGATCTTGAACTCAAAACAATCCTCCTGCCTCAGCCTCCCAAGTACCTGGATTACAGGCATGCACCACCAGGCCTGGCTAAGGACTCTTAATAATACCACAAAACTTTATTTTCAATGAACCATGAGAAACTAGTAGTGTAACTGAAACAGATCAGCATATATATTAAAATATATCTGAAATAATGGAATAGAAAATTTGTGAAATTATAGTATTTGAATTTCTCTCTACTTCCTGTTCATCTATTTTTTTATTTTGTTATTGAGCAAGTGTTTTAATGAGTATTCTCGTCTTATTCTTTGTATGTGATACTCAAAATATGAGCCTGGGGTCTGCTTTCTATGGACCATTGCTTCTCCAAAGATCTATGTCAAGAATTTCATGCTGTTTCTCACAAAACAGAAACAAAACAAAAAACCTCAGGACTAGGTTACTTCAAAGCTATCAAAAAACCTACAATTTTACTAACCTGGATTGTTCCAAAAAAATCAAACACAGTAGATAGTTTGTGGTTTTAAACTCCCCACATGCTTAGTATTTCTACTGGAGACATAAAAGCTGGAAGTCGTAATTTCATGTTGTGTGACCCCACAAAATGCCTCTCAGAGCAGACATAAAAGTGACAGTTCATGGAAGCAGGAGCAATTCTTGATAATATAAATATGACTTACGTGATGAACCCATGTGGGGGCTCTGTGATTGTATCATAAACTTTAGAATATAATAGACATGATCTCAAGGAACAAATCCTCTTCACATTGGTTGCCTCATCATGAATAAATCATTTGACCTTTGTGATTTTCTGTTTCCTTACTGTAAAATAAAAAAGTAGCAATGCCTATATTCAAAATTTCCTGAAAACCTCATGGAATATTTTCCATTCACATTTGTGCTCAGCAGGTAAAGGAAGTAAACATTAAATTGGAATTTTATTATAACACACATTAAAATGTAAGCCATAGGCTCTCACTGTGACCAGTTGAACAGTTTCCTTCAGAATCAACTGCACTGTCGGTGGACAGGACAGAATCGCAGCACAGTAGGTGCACAGGACAGTCCTTGCCTGACACAGTGCAGAACATGGGACACGGGCAAGAGCGTTGTGCCATGAAAAACAAACAGGCTTCAGAAATTGGTGCAAATTAATGAAAATCACCGCTTTGTCCATGTCACTTACTTTCCCAGGATATCAGCTCTTCTCATACACACAGTGAAGACAGCAGTGGAAAGTCGCGTGTCCCACAGAGCCACGATGTGAACAGCCCTGTGGAAAGTGCACCTCATGGACGCTCCGGCTCCTGGGACCCGGCATGTCCTCAACCTGTGTGCCGAAACACCACTTGCTCGGTGCACATGGCTGGGGTCTCAACTGGGGGCTCCACTTTGTTGTGAAGTCTACGCAAAAACTACGTGAAGGCTGCAACTGTGTCACTGAGTACGTGTTAGGATTTAAAGTTTTGCCGTTATTTTCCTTCACTCTTAAGGAAGTTGCTGAGGATACTGTTTCTGTTCTAAGCCTCCTGAGGGCTGAGGGAGGCATCCGCGATGCGGTGAGAAACCTGCCTGGGCGCACAAGATGCTCGCATCCGAATCTGTCCTCATCCAGAGCACGCGCGCCGCCCCCCACCGGCTTTCCTGGCTGTGTTGGCATTCGGTCAGCAGCTAGCTTTCAGTAAACACTCAGCTATTTGTCTTAGCTTTCTCGCCTTTCCCTAATTAAGTCCGTGTCCAGGAAGTAACTCTTGTAGTGACAGGTTTTTCCCCCAGTGCGGGCTAACATGGGGCTGGACAGCGTCTCCCTTCATTCTCTCGAACCCAGAAGGTAAACCTGCTTTTTGCACGCGCCTCAATGCTCCTCCAATCAGCTGTCAATACGTCATTCTGCCCGCCCCTTTAACTCTGCCCCGTCAATTCCAAATAACCTTCCAGAGGGTGCTTGTGTCTGTTCGGCAGCCTTCCCGTACCAGCAATAAAGGTCTTTTTCCTTTCTTTCTGTTTTTTCTCTTTTTCTCTCTTGAACGTTGGAAGACCAAACAGTTGGTGCCATGTTAGACTCAGAGTGGATGGGGCCATTGCTTCTGGAGGGGGGTCTGTCCCCCGTCGGAGCTCCCCCGGCCTATGAGCTGCTCTCTCTCTTTCACTCTTTCTTTTCTCTCTTGTGGGGAATCCCCACCACTCCTGTTACTAGCCACCACCTTCCCAACACCAGCCCAGCCTCATCTCTCCAGGTTCTCACAGGTGAGCCAACTCTTGCTAGGGGTGCTTGTCTCTTAAATCATAGGCCTACACCAGGACACTCCATCACTCCTCCTCCGGGACCTTGCTCGCCCTTTGGGGCTTCCCCTTTTGTTTCCCTGGGTGGACCCGGTTGTTGGGATCTGTACTTGAACACACTTCTGTGGTTGGTGATGACCCACCACAGGCCTATGACCCATTTTCTTTGGCTCACCCCTAATTTGGCTCATTATGGGAAATAGTAGGGAATGACTACCAAAAAAATTCCCCGCCAAAAATATACACTCCTCTTGGATGCCTCTTATGACAAGTGGGCCCTTTGGGCATAAAACAATTAGACCAAAATTAGACCAAAACAACTTATTTTCCTCTGCCAAACTGCTTGGCCTATGTAACCTCTCGATAATGACAAGCATTGACCAGAGGAAGGTACTTTTGATTATGATGCCATCAGGGATCTAGATAACTACTGCTACCGTAATGGCAAGTGGGGAGAAATCCCTATGTTCAGGCTTTTTTTTGAGCTCCGGGCATGTTCTGACCTTATTCAGTTCTGAAAAGTGACTCAGATCCTTTTGGCTATTCCACAGTCTTTTCTCCCCCTTCCACTCAACATCATTACCAGGATCTCCCCGTTTCTCTCCCTGATCCTATCGATGAAGTCCCTTCTGTCCTTCCTCCTCCATACCCATGTAAGCCCTTGGCCCCCCTTCATTACAATCCCCTTCCTGGCCTATCCTCAACCCTCCTCCCCCTTTGTCACCATCAGCCTCACACCTTCCTCTTGCCTCCACTGCATTCTCCTACTTCATCCCCTCCTTCTCAACTCCACAACCTCCTACAACAGTTGAGGCCCCCCTCCCTCAGCTAACTCTGCCATCCCTTTATCCTCCTTCCCACTTCCACCTTCTTCTCCCCCTCCTCTCTCACCTCTGCTGTCTTTTTCCATCCCACAATCCTCTCCAACTTTCACATACTCTGCCCATCCTCCCCCTCTCACACAGCCTCACTCCTTCCCTGCTAGCCCCCCTTATCCCCCCCCTCTCCTCCTGCCCATTACATACATTCTCATAGG
>RJWT010000604.1:0-62238 GCA_004365215.1 Cuniculus paca
AGAGAGAAAAGAAATGAGATATTAGACAAAGGAAAGAGAAATGAAAAAAGTTAACTGTAAAATAAATAAACAACAACTAAGATACATTCATGGAAAAAGATAGTGATCCAATAAATTTTGTTTACTTCCATGTTTCTTAAAAATCTTACCTCTTTTTCTTAAAAATTTTACTTCTTTTTTCTTTATTAACTATGATGATATGTAGGCCAATAAAAATATTTTTAGTTGATCCAGGATTTTCACTGCTTCCATCTCTACCAAAATGTAGACCAAAGGCATCACTATTAATCTCTCTTAGATCCACAATGCTATGAGATCCTTGACTTTGATTTTGAATTCTCTACCTTTAGTTCTCACTCAGTCATATACTCCTGATTTTCCTCACATTCGTATAGCCCCTAATCATGTTCCTTGAATATATTTCCCAAAATGTTGCTATCGTAGTCCCTCTTTTCTGTTTATGTACTCTCCTTGAACAATTTCATCTGCTTGCTGATTTTAATCAATAAATTTCAAAGAATACCGAATCTATACATTCAGCCTAAACTTCTCTCCATACCTAGAAATATAGACAGTGTCCAAAGACCAGGGGATGAAATAAAGAACAAAAGAGACATCATTCCTGCACTTTCCTAGTTTAGTGTCCAGCTCATCAATGTGGATATCTCAAAGGAACCTCCAACTGAAAACGCCAAAAGCTGAAATCAATTTTCTACCCTATTCTCACCCCAAAAAGATGCTCCTTCTATCCTCATCCTCATCTTAATGAATGCTAACACTATTTACCCATTTACTAGGCAAGAAACCTAGAAATTATACTTGACTCTTCTTTCTCAATAACCAAACACCGTATTTTAATGTTGCTACCTTTTAAATAACTCTATACAAAATTTCTCACACATTTTCATCCCATTGTCATTACCCAAACACAGGCAACCACCATTCCTCACCAATATTATAGCCAACAACTTCATAACTGCAAATTTACTGTCCATCAGTTCCACCGATTTTCTACATATGCCCATAAGAATCACATACAAGCACCAAGCCTGGTACATAGCAGGGGCTCAATATTATTTTGCTGAATTAATCAATGAACTTATAAATAACTTATAAACAAATCAACCAACCAATCCAGAGCCCAAGAGCTAGTATTAATGTTTCTTGAAAAATCCCCCTAAAATTCAGCTGTCATCTCAGGGAATAAAATATTGCTCCAACAATTATGCCTTTTTGTTACTGTAATGCTCCAGGTCACAGACACTAGTATGACTATCATTTATGTCTGAATTAGTTATCTCAAGTAGACATGATTGTATACCCCAAGGGATGGTCGTTAATGGCATCTAGGAAGTACAAGCCAGGGATGCTCCTTAATATCTAACAGTATTCAGATTAGCCACCCACAAGAAGTAATTATCAAGTCCAAAATATCAGTGATCTTCAGGTCTGTAGTTACAAAAACAAAACACTGCCACAGTAGCCCTATTTTATTGTCTATTCAGGACAATAAACTATGTTCTGAATAGAATTATCTGACATAGGCTAAAATAAATAAATATGAGCCTTGAAGTCTGTGTTTTGATAATTGGTATTCAGCTCACCATAAGATCTTAGATGGTTCCCATTTTGCTAGTCCAAATTTATTAATGATAGATTTTCATTTACACAACTCAAGTCTCACCAAATAAAAGTTGTCTCTTCTAACTGAAATATAGGATATGTCACAGTAATCAAAATTGCAGGTTAATAGTTAGAAATTCAGGTTTCTTTAAAAAAAAAGGCACACCCAATAATGACATAAAGATTCTAACAAACAGGCTTTATCTTAGTAATTACCTGAGGAAAAAGACTAAAACTAGACAGTTCAGCAACATGTACATGGGCCCAGATGTGTACATATAAACATCTCCGATGTATAGAACAGAATAAATATCTTATTTCTATGATGGTACTAATATGTAGGCCCTCTTAAAAAGCTAGGAAATGAATTGAAATGTGAAAACTGAACAGAAAATAATATTAATCATTATAGTGGAAGTAAAAGATTGGCAACAACAAAAAAGTCTATCAATAGGTGCCTTGTTAAAAAAAAATTGCAATCCATTCATATAACAGATGCCAGAGACCACAAGAAGGAACAAGAAAGCATTTTATGTAACAAAATGGAATGATTTCCAAGATATAATATTAAGTGAAAATAACAATATATTGTTGAGTAAAAATAAGGAAGATATAGAATAGTATATATAGTAAACAAGCAGTTATATGAAAGAAGAAATTTATCTAGTATTTACATAAATATACATATATACATATAAATATATTACACTTTTAATACATATCTTTCACATGCATACAACATTTATGAGAAGAATAAAACAAACTAGTAATTTGAGCTGCCTTCAAGTAAACAGTAGTTGGGGAACAGAGTAGACAAAAAAAAAACTCCTTCTATATGCTACTTTATACCTCTGAAATTTTGAAGTGGAACATATTTCTGAATAAAATACTAACAAACTGAAAATTTAAGTGTTTGCCCAACACTGAATAACTGTTCATTAGACAAAAGAGAGTTTTCATTGCTTTATAAATCAGTAAGTTCTGTTCATATGTAGGTCAAAGTGTGTGCCTCTACACACTTAGGCAATAGCATCTTCTAACAAGTTGGTAATTAACTTTTAAAAACCCTGATGGCTCCAAGAAAACAAGAGACACTATGGTAGCCACTGTCGATTTCCTGTTGTCTTGTTTTGAAGTCCTGTGTTACCTGCATTGTTCTGTTCTGATCTGCTCTGCTTTGTTTTGTTTTATTCTCTTTAAAATAAAAAAAAAAAACCTGATGGCAGCTTTCTTCTCAATAACTCTATCTTCAAATCAATGTAGTACTTGCAATGAAAAGCAGGCAGTACTAAGATTTAATTAGTGATTACTAATAGAATTTATTTTTCCTTCCTGTGAAAGAACAGTTTTACAATTTTTTGCCTGATTCATTGGTTTATCATTAGCCTCTAATCCTCCCAAACAGAATTATGATTTCTTTCAGAGGTTATTGAAATGTCACAAGTCTCAGAATAGCCTGAAACAGACTTCTGAAATAACTTTCTCCTTTATAAGTCAAAGTGTTTGTTATATGTAAATTAGAACATATAAATACAGAGATAAATCTTTGACACAGAAGTTCTAAACTTAAATCGCTTAAGACTCTGCCCTAGCTCTTTTCTTTTTAAACAACACTTATATTATTCAATGGCGTGATTGTGTAACCTGGACATACATCCTGTAGCTACAGCTAGGCTGGCCCTCTGTGCCAGGACCACAATTCTTCTTCTGCATACTAAGAGGAAGCTCAAAAAGGCATTTTTATCTTTGGCTACCTTCTGAGTAGCCAAAGATAAAAATAAACAACAACTCGGTATTCAGTTAACCCAACCCATACCTAAGCTCAATGGAAGACAATCTTTAGTACTCAAAAACAATTACATGCTATAGGTATCTCACTATAAGACAACATTTCAAAATTTTATGAGCACCATATCAAAGTAAGAGAGATTTATCATCATTAACTACTCACTTTAAAATCATTCAGGATAAGATAATTTCTTTCAGGCTATGCTACAAAACGTTGCACCTTTAAGGACTTGTTCTCCTTGGACTCTATAAACCAGGTCAGGGCCTGGGTTTTACACAGCCTTATAAATGGTTAGCCATTACTTTGGATCTGACCTTTGGTGGATTCTGTCAATGAACAGTTTGCTTCTAAATTTCAACATACTCTTTTTTTTCTGTTGCTAAACTTTAACAGTTGTCTGAAATTGATAATGACATCAGATATTGACTACTAAGCTATTTATTTTTTCAATCAGTATCAGACAGACTAGGCATGTACATGTGGAAGACTGAGATATAACATCTGTTTTTCATGTGAGAAATTAGACTTTTCTGTTAATGCTCTTGAACAGAACCCTGCATTGAGCAAACTCGACCATCAGTCACATCATTATTTCATAGCAAAAAGACATCTAAGTAGACCAGAGCTGCTTTCAGAAAAGGCTGAAACACTTACCTTGAAATGAAGTTGCATTTCAGACTAAGGACACCCCTCTTGTTAAACCCTTTGATGGCCTAGTGCCTGGGTTTTGACAGACACTCAAAAGCAAATTCAGCTATTCAAACATTTGCCCCAATTTCAAGAGTATCTTGGGTACTCAAGTGCATTATAGAATGTGATTAACATACTTTGATTTTTGAAAAATCCCAGAGAAGGAAAAGAATGTAAATAAAAGAATGGAATATATTTATACAATTGGACATTATGGAATCAGAAGTATAGACAGAAAATAAACAAATAAGATTAAGTTGATACATCTGGGGAGGAAACACTAGCCCATTCATCCTTAGGTTTCCCAAGAAGTTAACCAGTAACCAACTGTTTCTATCTGCATTTTGCAAATGGAAAAATCAAGGTATGAAGCACAAAAAAGACAACATGGAAAAAAGTTGCATGTTTCCCAAAGGGAGGACTGAGTATGAACACTAAGGATAAGTCTCTTATTGTCACACTTCGTTCTTTCACCTGTCTATCACAGAATAACCCCCATTAGCTATTCTTATCTGTTCTTCAGGAAATTTGTGACCTACCTAAATGCTGATTAGGACATATTTTAATGCAATATATTCCTAGCAATATAAACTATATAACTCGTGTGTGTGTGTGTGTGTGTGTGTGTCTCATATTTTTCTTTGGAGACAGACAATTGGAGTTTTTGTTTGTTTCTTGGAATTTGAACTTATGAGTCTTTTAGGACTGGTCTATCAATTAGTACATTTGTGGAATGATTTAAAACAAGTAAATGCCTTTAACATTCAGCTTGAAATTTTTTTAAAAAGTTTACATGGAGCCTTAATACATAATCAGGAGCCTAGACCTCCCAAAGACAAATCTAAGCAGGATATCTTGTTAAAAATGAAAAGTCTACTAGACAGTGATTGTAAACGTCCCAGGGAACAGGAACCATGTCTTGTATTGCCCTTCATCTTGCATGGTGCTTTAGATAGAACAGTTATAAAATACAGATCGCTAGTCTAAAACACAATCAAACAGCTTAAATCCTAGCCCAACTTCTGTCACTGACAGTTTTGAAAATATAGTAATTTGGGGGACATTTCACCCATATGTATTCCACATCTCCTCTTAGAACTACTGATCATGGTTTAGAAGAGATACCATCCCTATCTGCATTTCAAGTTTGTTTTCACTGTATGATCCTTACTCCTTGGTCAAAGCTAATGGAAACAAAGGTAGATTCATGACTCAAGTTAAATAAATTACAGTGTCTTATTTGAGAATTTGAACCTACAGGCATACAGGTAGTTGCCCACATAAAATCAATGGCAGAACACTAAAGATTCAGCTGAGTTTCTCTGAGCTATTGCAACAGTCTCAGCCTCTTTTATGAGGCCTGTCTGACTTTTCTTCGAATTCTGAGAGGTCCTACATCTTATACCCTTATTTAGTAGCCCAAATTTTCACCTTTGGGTACTAAACAGAAAGGAATCAAAGGTTGTTTAACCAAGAACATGAGACGAGTCATTTCTCTTCCCAGGTGTCTCAACAAATGTAAAACATTACACATACACTTCAAGTGAGTTTGTTGGTTCATAATCTCTTCCAGTCTGGAATCCCTCCTACAGTCTCCCAAGCAACGGGTGATGATAACGTCTTTCTAAACAGAAAAAAGCCAGTTTTCACTGCTTGATCCTTCTCTAGAGGAAGCTAAAAATCTGAACATGATACTGGGAATAAATAAATTTGCATATAAATATTTATATACAAGTATGATTATTTAAGATATATTTTCTAATAACAGAATTATGAGGTAAAAAAACAGCACATGGTTAATTTTAAAGCTCCTAGGACTGTAATACTAAGTTACAATCCAAGAAAGCTGTACCATTTTATACTTCAAACCAAAGGCCCATGAGAGTGCCCATATTGCACATAGTGAGCGGCATTATCTTTAAGCAAAACAAAATTAAAACTAAATTTTAATTGTGCCTTTTAAAATCTGTGATAATTTCGATTTCTATTTATCATATATTAATAAAAAGTTCTGTTAACATTTTACAGGAAATTCTTCTCTAATAAAGAAGTATTTTTTTCTAGTACTTTTTTAGCGCTATGGGTGCTGCTTAGGAAATAGTTGATTCACATGAACTACCTATTTTTAAAAATATAGGTGCTCAAAACTGGCAAATATAATCAGAGCCATGGCTGAAAAGAGGCCACATGGCTCACATGCTCTCATGTAGCGACATCAAACCAAAACGAAGCGAGCATCACTTTACTCTTGTAACACTATAGACAGACAGGTGTGGTGGCACATGTCTGTAATCCTAGGACTCCAGGAGGCTGAGGCAGGAGAAATGCAAGGTCAACCCACTTGGAAAACTTAGCAACTTAGTAAGATCCTGTCTCAAAATAAAAAATAAAAAGAAGTTGGGGATGCAGTTCAGTGTAAAAGTCTTGAGCTCAATCTTCATGACTACCAGGAAGAAAACAAAAACAAAACAAAACACCACTACAAAGTAAAAATTCACTGGAAAGCTACAATATAAAAAGATCAAAGTGTTAAAATTTTCAAAATTTGAATAGTGTTTCAGTTTCTGAAATAGATAATGAAAGAAACTAATTTTCAAGAGCATTCAAGGTCTGGAACACAAGGAATATAATATCCTGGTTGTTGAAAGGATGTCATATCAGATACTGGTATTTACTAGCGAAGAATCATACTATAATACAATTTTACTATGTATTACAAATATCCAGAATGTGTGAGGGTTGACAAATTCTGGGAAACCTTGGTTGTGAAATTAGAAACTCTGAGTATGTGAGACATATAGACAGGATAACATAATTAAAGGAGAGAGCACACTGAAAGGGCAGCAAAGTGATGTCACTTAAGGAGCCTTTTGGATAGAACCTTGCAGACTTCCCACTCCAGACCCGCCCGAGAAGACCGGCATCCCTGACCCCCACCTCCTCATCACAACTTTGTTTTCAAATCCATTGGATTCCTTCAATATACAAAAACACCTCAAATTAGTAGTAAAAGCTAAAGAAACAAGTAAGATTTGTTCAAAGATTTTCTAAGTGTCTACTGATATCCTGAGCCACGGTCGACAAGAAACAGAAAAGTATAACATGTTTTTTCTACCTAGAAGATAAGCTCCAAACTAAATGGTAGATCATAGAACAAAAAACATTTACAGAAATGATTTTTCTATTATAGTCTTCTTATCCCAAAATACATAAATCAATATTACTTCCAATTTATTGTTATTCTAAATTGAAAGATAAACCTCATGATTTAAAAAAAATAAGTTTTAGAGTAAAACATAGGAAAAAAATCTGTGCAACTCAAGAAAGCTAGGATTTCTTAAGACACAAGATGTACTTAGCCATAAAAACACTGGTAAATTAGACTTTAAAAAAATTAAAACCAGTTTCTCTTCAAAAGAACCCATCAAGAAAATAAGAACACAGATAATAGATCAAGAAGATATTAGCAGTTATATCTAGAATACATATTCAAAATCTTATACAGTAAAAATCAGCAAAAGATTTAGAACTTCAGAGAGACACATAAATGGTCAACAAGCATATAAAAATACTTAAATATTATTAGCCATCAGGGAAATGCAAATTAAAGCTTAATGGAATATTACTATACAAACACTACAATGAATAAAAATGACTGACAAAACCAAGGGTGTAGGGCAACTACAACTCCCATTAACTGCTGGCCTAACGACAAAATGGTATAACCACTTTGGAAAACAGTTTGGCAGTTCCTTATAAATTTAACTGGATGCTTACCATACAGATCAGCAATGTTACTCCTAGATACTCATCCAAAAGAAATGAAAACATATGTCCATAAAAAATACACAAATTAAAAATACTTTCATACATAAACCCAAAATGCAAAACACTAAAATGTATATTAAAGGTAAAGACATAAATTACAGTGTCTTTGTACAAAGGTGTACCTCTCAGCAATAAAGAAGGAACTACTGATATACTCAATAACAATAAATGAATTTCAAAATCATTATCCTGACAAAAGAAGGCTGACATAAAAAATACGGACTAAATTCAGCAATATAACTAAATCTAAGAAATTAGAAATCTAAGAAATGCTTATTAGATATTCCATTAGCAGATCATATACCATGATCAAGTGGGCCTTATTCCAGAGAAGCAAGGATGGTTCAGCTTATGCAAATCAATAAGTGCAATTCATCACACAAACAGAAGCAAGGACAAAAAGCACATGATCCTTTCAATACATGCAGAAAAAGGCTTTAACAAAACTGAACATACACTCAAGATACTAAAAAAAAAACCCTGAAGAAAATAGGTAGAGAAGGTCTTATCTGAAATCTGGAAAAAAAGCCATTTATGACAAACCTATTGCCAACATCATTTTAAATAGGGAAAAACTGAAAGCTTTCCCTGTAAAATCAGGAACAAGACAAGGACATGCACCACTCCCATTTAACACAGTCCTTGAAATATTAGCCAGAGCAATCAGGCAAGAGAAAGAAATACAAGAGACACATACGAAAGGAAGAAATCAAAGCATCATTATTTGCAGATGATATAATCCTACTTACACAATCCAAAAAATTCCACCAAATGACTCCTTTAGAATTAATAACCAAATTCAGCAATATAATTATATATACAATCAACACACAAAAGCCATGCCTGTACATTAATAATGAACACATTGAGAAAGAAATTAGGAAAACAGTATCATTCACAACAGCATCAAGAAAAGTTAAATATCTAGGAATTAACCAAACTAAGAAAGTGAAAGACCTCTACAATGAAAATTACATCACTCTGAAAAAGGAGATCAAAGAGGACATCAGAAAATGGAACAATATCCCATGGTCTTAGACAGGCAAAAACAATATAGTCAAGATGGCTATACTTCCAAAACTGTCATATAGATTTAATGCAATTCCAACAAATTATCAACAGTATTCCTCAAAGATCTAGAAAAAACAATTCAAAAATTCATATGGAACCAGAAAACACCCAGAATAGCAAAAACAATTCAGGGTATCAAAAACAAAGCAGGAGATATAATCCCAGATTTCAAGTTATTTTACAAAGACACAGTGATAAAAACCGCATGGTACTGGCACAAAACCCAGAGAGGTAGATCAATGAAACAGAACAGAGGAAGCAAAAACAACCCCAGGCACACTTAGCTATTTGATCTTTGACAAAGGGTCCCAAAATGTACATTGAAGGAGAGATAGTCTCTTTAATAAATGGTGCTGGGAAAACTGGATATCCACATGCAGAAGACTAAGTCTAGACCTATATATCTCACCATCTACTAACCTAAAATCAAAATGGTTCAAAATGGATTTAAATGTTAAAACAGAAACCTTTAATATGCTGGAAGATCAAATTGGTAAAACTTTTAAAGACATAAGTGTAGGCAAGAACTTTCTGAATAGAACTGTGGTTGCACAGGAAATAGTACTGAGAATCAACAAATCGAATCATACCAAATTAAAAGACTTCTGAACATCAAAGGACAAAACCAACAAAGTAAAGAGATAACCTACAGAATGTGAAAACATTTTGTCAGCTATTCCTTGGACAGAGGACTAACATATCGAATATATCTTCTAAAATAAAAGACTCAATCAAAAAAAAAAAGGGCAACCAAAATGAAGAGATACTTCTCAGAAGTACAAATGGCCAAAAAATAGATGAAAAAAATATTCAACGGTACTGGTCATTAGACATGCAAATTAAAACAACACTGAAATACCATCTCATTCCAGAAAGAATTTTATCAAGAAATCAAATAATAACAAATGCTAGCAAGGCTTCAGGGAAAAAGGAAACCTACTCTATTGTTGACAGGGCTGTAAAAATAGAACAACCACTAAGGAAAACAGTATAGATAATCCTCAAAAACCTAAAACTAGAAATTCCATTTGACCAAGCTATTCTCCTTCTAGGTAAGTCATCATATTACAGTGACACGTGCATACCCAGGTGATAGTAGCAGTGTGATCTATATAATCATTGCTAAATCTTGGAAATGGCCTGCAATGTACGCCCATCAACAGATTAATGCATAAGGAAAAATGCTATTTATACATACAACAGAGTAATACTCTGCCATAATGAAGGATAAACTTGAGGCATTCATAGATACATGGATGCACCTTGAGACCATAATGTTAAGTGAAATAAGTCAGAAACATAAGCTTAAATATCTTTTTTTTTTTTTTTTTTTTTTTGCGGCACCAGGGATTGAACTCACAACCTCGTGTTTGCCAGGCAGGCGCTTAGGCCACTGAGCTAGATCCCCGGCCCTGGTGTTTTTGAGACAGGGTCTCACTATGCCGTTCAGGCTGGCCTTGAGCTCACTTTGTAGCCCAGGCTGGTCTTGAACTCACAACGATCCGTCTGTCTCAGCCTCTCGAGTGCTGGGATTACAGGTGTGAGCCACCACACCCAGCTCTGACAGCCTATCTTTTCTAAAAAGATTCTGAAATGTGCCACTCACTGGTATACCAGGAAGAGTTGGGGTAGCTAAAAAAAAAAAAAAAATTAAAACCAAAGTACTGTAATTATTTTATCTTCTACCAAAATCTAAATATGTCAATGGGAACATGTTCACATATACAACCTGTACTACGGTTTGTATATAATTTGAGTGTTTCCTCCAAGCATTCATATGATGGAAATTTAGTCCGTGGTGTCATGGTAGTAGAAGCTATAAAAGATGGAGTCCAGCAAATCAAAGGGCATAAGGATTAAGTTGTTGCCTGGGGCCTAATTAGCTCTCATAGGATCCTTGTTGAATCTCTGCAAGAGTACTATTCTTAAGGAGCTGGCCTGGCTCCACACTACTCCCTGACTTTCCGTCATACCATGTGATCTCTCCTCCTCACACATGCTCCCACCATAATACCATCTGCCTAGATGTGATGCTGTCAAAGGGCACCAGAGACCAAACTGATGGAGTTACCTGACCTTGGACTTTCAGTCTCCAAAGCTGAGTTAAATAAACGTCTTCTCTTTATGAAGTATTTGGCCTCAGGTATTTTGATATAATAACAGAAAATGAACTAATACAACCTGTCGTGTGCTTTGTGACAGAAACAGGCTAAGAAATACTGACCCACTCTAACCATCTCCTTTTAAAGCTAAAAGTATGAGGACAATATTTATGTAATACTGTTTTGACATTCTAATACTCAACACTAAAAAGTGGTTGAGGCACTGGGATTCTAGGTCTGCATGATTTCCAGCACTGTCCTTCCCTTGGTGTCGCTGCTTTTCCATTACTAATTCTGCATGATGTCTCAAGCTTCAGATATTCTTCTCTCTACGTAAAAAATTCTTAAGTCTTTTAAAGCACTTAAACACCAAAAAGAGGAGGAAACCTCTAAAATCACTATACAATAAAAACTTAACATCTATTCAGCTTACTAGAAACATACAGGATATCTAGAATAGAAAATTACTTAAAATGGAATAGGATATTATCCTTGCTCTCAAAGTGTTTTTAATCTCCTGAGAGAACAAAGATATATACAACTAAATATGTAGTAGAATATTTGCAATATTAATATATGAAAATAAGTTTCGTAGTACATAGAAAAGACTGTTTTGGCTAGGAAACAGAGTGTCATAGAAGAGACTTCCTATGACATGAGCTTTAAAGAATGGATAGAATTCCACATGGCTAAAATAAAGAAGAGACCATTCATAGGCAGATGAAATGAACAATGAAAGCAAAAAGGATGTGAGCCAAAAAATGAAGAGCTGTTCAAGAAATGATGACAAATCTGGAATAACCATAGCTATGCATGTATGAAAAGGCAGACACGAGAAAGAGCACTAGGAAACACAACTGAAAAGCAAAAGTAACACCATGTCAACATGTCTTCGCGGTAAACGAAAAAGTCTAGGCTTGGGGTTGGGGATGTAGCTCAGTGGCAGGGCTCTTGCCTAACAGGCATGAGCCCTGGGTTCAATGCCCAGGACAAAAGGGAGTTGGAGGTTGGATAAGAAAGAAAGAGGGAAAAAAAATCACTTTGGAGAAAAAATTACAGTAGGCAGGATTTTTTTAAATGGAAGATTAGTTGGCTTTCTAATAACAAGGAGATGTTCTAATAATAAGAGCCAGAGTTAGGGGTATGGCAGTGGAAATGGAAAGATGGAAGAGGTGCTAAATGCAGAGGTAGAATCAAATTGGGATTATGGACAATGATTCAGAAGATAAAAATAAGGAGAAAATATGTCTGATTTGGGAGCTTGGGCTTGCTGAAAGAGGATATTGGCCATGAGTAATCCAAAAGAGAATAAAAAGGAAGGTAGAAGGGTTACCAATGATTTTATCTGAGACAGAGCAAAGTATTTTTCACTAAGTGTTGTTTTTTTTCTCTGCTGTATGAAACAATATGCTTGCATTAGAAATATTCTTAGATAGCAAGCGTGGGGAAATTTATACTTGACAGAAGTATAAATTGGTTCAAACTCTTGGGTGGTAATTTTTATTAAATCTATCAAAATTTAAAATACAAGCAGTTCTTCGACTGTAACTTCCATTTCTCAGACTTCATGTCACAGATAATCTCACAGAAAAATACTAAGAATTAGCCAGGCATGGTAGCGCACTTCTGTAATCCCAGCAGTCGGGAGGCTGAGGCAGGAAGATCATTGTGAGTTGGAGACCAGCCTGGGCTACAAAGTGAGCTCAAGGCCAGCCTGAACTGCATAGAGAGACCCTGTCTCAAAAAAACCACACACATATACACACACACATACACACACACACAAATACATACAACAGTACTAATAGCCAAAATGCTTAAATGTTCACCAATAATGTTTAAAGAAATAATACCATATATGCAAAATTCTTTATTATGCAATCTTTAAAAAGGATTTAGCTTGTAAGTGAAAAAAAGTCAAAGTGCAAAAGAGTTTTTATTAAATGCAAGTAACTGTAAAAGAAAAATACATATACACACTTATTTGTGATATTGGAAACAGTCTTGAGACTGGTAACAGTATCTAGAGAGGAACCAGGGGACTGGAAATGTCAAGGCACAAAGACTTGAAAAAAAGAAAGACAAAAAATATGTGTATGTGCTACCTATTCTACTAACTAAACTAGAAGACAACAAATGAAGTAAATGTTTTCTCCTCCTATGGATGCCCTCTAGTGGAAAGTCCAAATAAAAGGGTGAAACGTATGGGACAAAAAATACAAAGGACAGAAGTCAGAAAACCGGGACACCAATTGTGAATAAATTAGCAGATTACATTCCTCAAAACTCATTCCATCCAAACCAACTATTTGCTAGCAAAGAAATATCATATTACAGTGATATATGCATACCTGTGTTTATAGCAGCACAATTCATAATAGCTAAATTTTGGAAGAAGCCTGTGTATCCATCAACAAATGAATGGACAAAGAAAATGTAGTATTTACACACAATGGAGTACTACCCTAGCATAAAGAAAGATAAACGAGTCATTGGTAGGAATGCATCTTGAGATCATAAAATGTTAAGTGAAATAAATCAGACACAGAAGCTTAAATATAGCATCATTTTTCTTACATGAGAAAAACATTATAAAGAGCAAAATAAAAGATAGATAATAGCAAGTAGGAGGATAGACCTTTCTCAAATGCGAAGGGGATTAAGAGATAGGATGAAAAAGAATGTCCATGTACAAATGCCACACAAGGCATGTAACATTATGTACAGCAAACATGTACTAATAAAATTTTTAAAATTGAATATCATACATTAGTCTGTGCCAAATTTTCATATTCTCTCAATTCAAAATGTTTATAAAAACATAAAAGAAAGATACTACTAAAAAGTAACTTATTTGACAAGAAGCAAAAGGGAACACAAAACTTTAACTTGATAAGAAGACAGATTTTGATTATCATTTAAATTTTTCTTTATTGTTATCATAATTGTATAATTAATTTTTAAAATTAGGAGGAAAAGAAAAAATATAGCAATGAATGAACATTTATAAGATGTAAAATCTTGATATGAACAATATTTTCAAATTGTTATTTTTAAATAGTTATAATGCACTTTGATTATGTATTACAAAAAAAATCTAAGACTGCCAAAATTTATAATCTTGCTTTCAAATCCTATACCTTACATATAAACTCATTTGCAACAGTTTTCAGAAAATTCAATATAACTTTGCACTTCGTTAGAGCTATAAGTATAGTTTTAAAAGGGAGCAATTGGCGTTTGAAAGATATTCATTAGTTTACTTTATAAATACATTCTAGAAATCATCAAAGGCAATTCTGGTTGTAAGAAATCCAAAGATCACTGGAACATACTACAACATTTTCTTCTTAAAGACCTTTTTATAAAAACCAATAATCATTAAGATGTGGTAAAGAGATTAGACTCCCAGATGATGCAATAACTCAATATCAAGGGCCAGGGATCTAGCTCAGCGGCCTAAGCGCCTGCCTGTCAAGTGCAAGGTTGTGAGTTCAATCCCCGGTGCCGCAAAAAAAAAAACAAAAACACCTCAATATCTGGTCCCTGGAGATCATTTGTTAAGTCAGGTGAATGGAGAAAGAAGGAAAAGGCCAGAGAATAGAGCTGGGTGCATCTAAAGAATCAACACCATCAGAAGAACATGAAAGAGACAGAGATAAAGAAAGAGGTAGAGGCAATCAATATCACGAGGAAAATGAAGAGAACCCTGAATAAGAAAGGGACAGTGAGGCCAGGCATGGCGGTGCACTCCTGTAATCCCAGCACTCAGGAGACTGAGGCAGCAGGATCCTTGCAAGTTTGAGACCACTCTGGGCTACAAAGTGAGGTCAAGGCCAGCCTGAAATGCATAGTGAGATCCTGTCTCAAAAAGACCAAAAAAAAAAAAGAAAAAGAAAAAAATAAAAGAAAAAAAACAAAACAAAGGGACGGGGAGAGAGAGAGGGATAGTAAGGATTGCTTTAGAAGACCCAAGGATAAAAAGGACCAATTGAGGAATCTTTGAGCTGGAACATGCAAGTTACTGTGATGACAGGGATCAGACTGATCATCATTGGGAGAAAGACGATCAATATAATCTAAATGAGATCTAAAAGTTGACAGAGATCAGAGAGGCCTCCTCGCATATCATAACATGACAAAGTAAGCTCTTGGAGATATACTGATGCCAGAAATGATGACCAGGCAGAATAACAGGATACTCTACCCCTGCTCTGTTCCACTCCATCTCTACCAAGAGATCAAGAAAGAAAGAGCTCGAGAAAGGGAAAGTGGGGTTGGGGGAGTCATACAGAAACCTGAAAAAAGGAAATTTTCATTGCGCTAAAAATGAGGCTGATGATAATGGTTGGACCAGGCTATGACATTAAGTCCCAAGAAAACAGATTCAAACTCATGTCTTACATAGTTTTGATCATATTGAAGGGTTACTGTACTTCAATTTAAACTGGATTCTTTAATGTTTCACCATAACTCAAAAAGTATGAACTTGTATTAATCTTACATTATAATATACTGTTACTCCCGATACCCAACTAGCTCTGCAAACTGCTATGACTTAACAGAGATAAAAGTAGGCTGAACATACAGATTCATTTAAAAATGTAATCTTCTTATGGTATATTGACACAATGCAATACTCTGAGGTTGTAAAGAAGAATGAGCAAAACCTCTATAATCTCATATGGAATAATTTAGTGCATTAAATAAAAAGAAAAAAATACAGAACACTATTTACATTATGCTATTTTGTATAAAGAACAAGAAATAAGAAATACATAGGTATCTGTCCAAATATGTACATATCTTCAAAAGGAAACAGGATACATTAATGAGATTAGATATAGGGATCAGGAACAGGAACAGCATAGAATGAATGAGAGGTAATATTTCTCTGAGTGTACATTTTGTACAGTTCTGACTTTTGGAAACATGGTTTATATACACATACATAACCCATAAGGATATGAATAAAAGGGAAAACAAAATATAAACAGAAACAAATGAACCAAACTTGTCTTTCAAGGAAAAACTTAACCACACTTAATGGTAATCAAGGGAGGGCAGAAAACAGAAAACTAACCCAACTAACTTTTGAACATGGTACTTGTACCATATGCTTTAAGACTAAAAACCAAAATACTCCAAATTCTGAATATTAGTGAGTAGCATGCCTTTTCCAACATACATAGGTTACCAATTCTGAAAATGCTTTTTTTTTTTAAATTCTAGGACTGAGTAAATAAGTAAATATATGGAGGATAATGAAATCAGGCTTCACTGTTGAAGAAGCTAAAAACTAGAAAGAAATGATGAAAACAGAGGCGCTGAATTACAATTGAAATTACAAGTGTAAACTCATGGTTTATCATATGGATAAGGACAAAACAGCATTTCTGTGCTACTACAAACAAAATACATAACCTGATTCTAATCAGAAAAAAAAATCATTAGACAAAACCAAAATTAAAAGCTTTTTAAAAAATAACAAGTCCATATTCAACAAAAATGTCAGTGTTGTAGAAGACAAAGTATGACTAACAATTGTTTCAAATTAAAGAAAAGAGGCATGGTAAATGAATGCAGTCCATGATCAGGGATTTTTAATTTTTAAAGGCTGTTATGGGAAAAACTGGAAAATCTGAGTAAGATCTAGAGATAAGATAATGGCATTATACCTGCTCCTTGACTTATGATGGTATAGTGTGCTGATAAACCACCCTAAATTGAAAATATCCTCAGTTGAAAATATGTTTACTACATCTAACCGACCAGTCATTAGAGTCACACAGTACACTGTGTGAGTGTAGAACATCAGTTGTGTGATCATGTGGCCAAGTGGGAGCTTCAATACATCACTGTGGCCCACTTCAAGGAAAAAGATCGTTGTGCATAAAAATGGACGATTCAAACTATAGTTTCCATTTTTACACCATTCTAAAGTTAAAAGTCTTTAAGACGAAGCATTGTAAGTTGAAGACTATCTGTATTATCAATGTGAATTTTCTGATTATAAATGATTGCATCATGATTAACTAAAAGTCTGTTCTTAGGGCTAGGGATGTATATAGCTCAGTTGCAGAGTACTTGCCTAGTATGCTGAAATTTGATTCTTAGCCCTGTGAGGAAAAAAAAAAAAATCTGTCCTTGTTTTCAGGAAACATACATGGAAGCATTTAATGATAAAATAATACCATGTCTTCAATTCTAAAATGTTCATCATAAAAAAAAAGTGGGCTTGTGCATGTACCTATATGACATATGTATTGTGAATAATCTGTCAGTCTAAATACTTACATTGCATACCATACACATACATCAGCCTGATCTCAGAGTAGTGAGGTCAACAGTTACCAAGAGATTATATTCGTCAGTTACAGTGAACTCTGAAAAAACTAGATTTAAAATAACCTGATATAAAGAACCTGACTAGAGATATTCAAATGCTTCATACTTTATCAAGAATCTAAAAAATTCTTTCTTCATGACAAGGAAAGTCTGATTTCAGTATGCAAAGACTACTGATGATACAGTCCAGAGTTGAAGGCTTAGCTGGAGGGAAGTAATCACTTTAGAGTATCTATTCCATCTTCACATTCACAGTATCTATAATTAATTCACTCATGCATTCAATTACTCACCCAGGCAATTTATTGAGCATTTGCTATAAGCTTGGTTTTAGGCTAGCATTCTGGTGATCTGAGAACATAGTCTGTGACTAGATACTAAAGATATCCTAAACAGATGGATTCTGCTAGCCATACATTTTTTTGATTCCACAGAATAAAGCAAAGACACCTGGACCACTTATTCATGTCAAAGATTCATGTAGGTATTCCTAATAAATTGATCCACATGTCTACAGTTCCTAAATAAATTTCAAGAGCCCATCCTTTCATGAGTCAACTTTTTAGAACCCTTCAAGGGAAAATAGACTTTATTTCAAAATCACCATATAAGGTCTAAAATTTAAAAATCCATCAGCTTTCCAATGCTGAGAGAACTATTCTATTTGAGAACAAATCAGTTTTTAAAATGTGGAGCCCACGACTCAATTAAGCATTGAGGTAAATAACCATTCTTTCCAGCTAAATGGGCAGTAAAACTGATTTGATTTTTCACCAAGCAAAAATCAAGCTTATGTAGGTTAAATAGGAACATGGAGATCCATAAAGTTAATAAGTGATAAGACAGAATAAACAAGACAGAATACATCAATTTGGAAACTATGTAACAGGAACTCATGTAAGTAAGACAAATACAAGGAAGATACCTAGAAAGAAAAGAGTAAAAAGATCTAGAAATAATGAGACATGATATAGTAAGAATCAGGAATAAGAGGAAGAAAAACCAAAGGGAAAGAATTATAGTCAGTGGCAAAGAGGCTAACTCTAGGGGTCTGTACCTTCACTCGATTACTTGGCAAGTTGGTGAAATACTCTTGAGGGTAAGTTTCCCCATCAGGAAAAAGAAAAAAATATTTGTTCCATCTCAGAAACATTGCACAATGTCTGACACATAGTATACGTTACACATATTAAGCACTAGTTATTATTACTTTTGCTGATTGAAAACAGAAGCTGAAAAATTATACTCTGATATTACTCAAATTAAACCTAAGAAGTAATTTTAAGAGATTTTTGGCACAGAATGCTCCAGATGTCAAAGTGCTACTTTTAACCTATTTCCTTACGATGTGATTGTTAATATCCTAATTACCCTACAGGCTGAAGTAAAGTGAGATGAAGAGAAACCAGACATTTCTCTCACATTCAACAAAATTGGAGTCTGTAATTTGGCTATTATGTGCAATTTGCCTACGGGTTTCTGTACCATTTATACCTAAAAATGCCGCAAACCTCAAAAGACTTTTTTCTTTGCTTTGAAAACTATTAAGTTGGCCCCTTTATATTGCTCCCCAAAACCATGGGTTACCAAAAAAATATATATATATGCATAAAAAATTCAGTCTCTGTAGTAAACAATAGTTCCATTAGCATATCTACACTATATATGTATATGTTTGTATATATGTATATGAAACTTCTAAATTCTCATTTATAACTATTTTGTATACAGACAAACATACAACAACCTACATTTCAAAAATAGACTAAAGAAATAAAAGGTAGTATAATCATATGCTAAAATATTATGCAGGCATTAAAAGTCATGTAAAAGAATTTAGGAGCAAAGGAAATGTTTAATGTATATTTTTTATTTAAGTTTTAAAAGTATCATGAAAAATACAAGGGTTTCTGCTTTTACCACTGCTATTCAACCAGAACATTTAGCCAAAGACATGAGACAAGAGAAAGAAATATAATGAATATGTATAGAAAAAGAAGTCACTATATACAGAGGACAGGATCCTTTACAGAGAAGACCCAAAAAGCTCCACCAAAAGACTCCTACAACTAATAAGCAAAAAAAAAATTTTTTTTGAGACAGAGTCTTGCTATATAGTGCAAGTTGGCCTTGAACTCACTTATGTAGCCCAGGCTGGCCTTGAACTCACAGTGATCCTCTTGCCTCACCCTCCTGAGTGCTGAGATGACAGGTGTGTACCACCATGCCTGGTTTAAACAAATTTAGCAGAGTAGCAGGATACAAAACCAATACATGAAAATCAAGTGTCCCTGTACAACAACAATGAGCTCATAGAAATGGAAATCAGGATAAAAATTCCATTCATAATAGCTTCAAAAAATTAAATACCCAGGAATTAAGCTAACCAAAGAAGTGAAAGACCTCTACAACAAAAACTATAGTACTCTAGATAGACACACAGGCAGAGAAAGAAAGAAGAGCAAAAAGAAGGAGAAGGAAGAGGAGAGGAAGAAGACATCAGAAACTGAAAACATCCTGTGATCTTGGATGGGCAGAATCAATATTGTCAAAATGACCATACTGCCAAAAATTATATATAAATTTTATGCAATCACAACCAAAATATCAACAGGATTCCTTGCAGGACTAGAAAAAACAACCCTAACATATATATGAAACCAGATGAGACCTAGAATAGCAAAAGCAATCCTGAGCAACAAGAACAGGCATCACAATTCTGGATTTCAAGTTAAATTACAAAGCTACCATGATTTTTTTAAAAAAGCATGATACTAACACAAAGTAGACATGTTGAACATTGGAACAGAATTAGGGATGCAGAAACAACCCTCGGTTCTTTTAGTCATCTGATCTTTAACAAGAAGCCAAAAATACATGCTGGAGAAGATAGACTCTTTAACAAATGGTGCTAAGAAAACTGGTTTTGCAGAAAAATAAATCTAGACTCGTATCTCTCACCATGTACTATGTTAATATTGAAATGAATCCCTAGCACTTGGGAGGCTGAGGCAGGAGGATCGTTGCAAGTTTGAGACCAGCCTGGGCTACAAAGTGAGCTCAAGGTCAGCCTGAACTGCATAGCCAAGACCTTGTCTCAAAAAGTAAAAAAAAAAAATTGAAATGGATCAAAGACATATAAAACCAAAACCTGAATCTGCTAGGAGAAAAAGATAGATGAAAGTCTTGAAGACATAAACATAGGCCATCACTTTCTGAACAGAACCCCAGTAACACAAGAAATAACACCAACAATCAACAAATGAGGCTATATCAATTTCTCCTACACAGCAGAGAAAACAACCAATACATTGAAGAAGCAATCCACCGAATAGGTGAAAAAATCTTGCCAACTAGTTCTCATACAGAGACCTAATATCAAGAATATAGTATGAAAATATTAGCACCTCCAAAATAAAAGACCCACCCCAAAAGTGAGCAATTAAAAATTAAAGTAGGTCAGGGCCCAGCTACCGAGCCGAGGCGGCCGGCGGCTGGGCCCCGATGTCTCTCGGAGCTGTGCTCGTCCGCACCACGTGCAGCAGCGGCGCACCAGGACCTGGGGACAGCGCGGGGCCGCCCTCGGAGGGGTTGCTGGACCCCGTCTACCCGCGCACTCACGGGGCGCTTCTGAAAGTGGTGCAGATGATCCAGGAAAATCAAAACCAAGTGAGATCACTTCCATGAAGATGACAGTAATAACAAAGTAATAACAAAGACAGATAATTGCAAGCAGCAAAGAACTATCACAAAGAATCAACAACTGGGATCTCATCTTATTAAAAAGCTTTTGCACAGCAAGAGAAACCACCAACAGAGTGAAGAGATAACCCACAATGTGAGAAAAAATGCTTGCCAGCTGCTCCTCAGACAAAGGATTACTATTAAGAACATAAAAAGAACTAAAAAAAATCAGACCTCCCCCAAAACTTAAAGACCCAATCCAAAAATGGGTATCTGAGTTGAATACACAATTCGCAGATGAAGAAATACAAACAGAGAATAAATATATGAAAAATGTTCAACATCACTGGTCATTCGAGAAATGCAAAGTAAAACAACATGAAGATTCCACCTCACCCTGGAAAGAATAGTTCTTATCAAGAAATCAACCAATAACAAATGCTGGAGGGGCTGTGGGGAGAGAAACAACCTTTCTGCACTGTTGATGGGAGTGTAGACTGGTGCACCTACTCTGGAAATCAATGTGGAGATGCCTCAAAAAACTAGGATAGGAGAGGCTCCATTTGACCCAGCTATTCCCCTTCTGGGTATCTTCCCAGAAGAATTAAAAACATCATACCACAGCGATATATGTGCACCGATGTTTATAGCAGCACAATTTGTAATAGCTAGATCTTGGAAACAAACCTAAATGACCATCAACTGAAGAATGGATTAAAAAGATGTGTTACTTTTATGCAATGGAGTACTATTCAGTTATAAAGAAGGACAAACGAGACTTTTATAGGTAAATGGATGCAACTAGAGATCATACTCCTAAGGGAAATAAATCAGACTCACATGTGTAAACATCGTATTATCTTAGTGGGAAGCTGAAAGAAATAACATATATATAAAAGATAGTTATAGTTATACTACTAATTTCTCTTAGTTCATTGAAAAGAAAAGTTTGTACTAATACTCATTGGGCAATTAAATGCAGATATCTTGTTCTCTGAGTAACTAAAGATAACAATATGCATTGTATTAACCATTGTTACTAATTATAGTGCTTTGAAGTTTGAAAAAAAAATTAAAGTAGGTCATCTTTCTCATAAACTTCTCAGTCCTTTTCAAATATTAATGTTTTTAAGTTTTTTAATTGACACAAAAAATTATACATATTTAGGGAGTACAGTGTAATTTTTCAATACATATATACATGAAATTCAAATCAGGATTAGCATAGCTATCTCCTCAAACATTTATCATTTCTTTGTAATAAAAAATATTCAACATATTTTCCTCTGGATTTCATTGGAAATACATTATTATATTATCTTTAGTCACTTACTGTTCAGTAAAACTCAAACATTAATTTTTCCATATAAACTTTAATATTGTTTTATCTAGTTTTTAAGAAAATCTGGTTCCAAAAATCTGGCAACTTTCATTTCTATTTTTAAGCATTTTAAAGATTTTGAATACTTTTGTATAAGGAATAATTTTTTTTTCCTTATATACCTCAGTATTTAATGGCACTGAGACAGAATTACCAAATATCAATATACATACATATATATATATATATATATATATGTATGTATACTGCATTTAGATGTGTATATAATATCTGGTCATCTACTAAATTTTTTTCTTATTAATTCAATTCCCTTTGTATATAAAGTTTTCTGTATATCAAAGATAAATTTTTTAGGGTCAATTCCCAGAAGTACAATGACTGAGTCAAAAATAGGAATAACTTGAAACCCTATACATGCATATTATCCAATTCCTAAGAAGCATTTATCATTCACCTATAAAATTAATTTGTTTTTAAATTAAATTTGAAGTGCCTTTTATTATTTCCTATTGCATAAATGGTACATGATGATCAGGGAAAAAATAACACAGATATGTAACAGAATGAAACAGATACTTTTTACACATATAAGCAATAGGATTATACTATGTATACATGTATATGAAGCATCATATGAGGTGTGATCAAAATATATGATGAAGACACCAGCTTTTTCTCATGAGTCAGCGCCATTCATGGATTGTAGGGGAAGAGAACAAGACATCAAGAAGCAAGCCCATCCTATCAGCCAGTGCCATGTGCAAGCCACTGTGGGAAGCTCCAGATGCCAGCCCCAGAGGGCTGGGAGACAAGAGCCAACACCATCCCCCTTCGCCGTAATCGACCAGCTGATCCAGAGAAACACAGGCTGCAATGATAGCTACACTGCTACTGAGTGCCAACCCATAATTCATAAAAACATTACAGTGGGTCCTCATCCCCATCCACCTCATTCACTAGATGTGGTACCACGCAATTTCTGGCTCTTCCTCAAAGTCAAAATGACCGTGAGAGGAAAGTATTCTAAATCAATTCAGGGTACCCACAACCTTGCAGTTAAAGACATAAACAAAAGAAAACTTCCTGAACTGCTTCAGAAAGTGGCAAGAATAAAGGGGTAAATGTGTTCAAAGCAACAGGGCATCTTTTGAGGGAGATTAATGGCAACATGTCTTTTGTTGTAATAATTCTTTAAAAATTTAAACATTCACTATATTTTTATCACATTTCATATAAGCTCTAAGTAAGCTGAACTTAAATTCTTATTTTTAAATTTTTTTTATTTTAAAGAGAATAAAACCAAGCAAAATAAAGAAGAAAGCCAATCAAAACAAAACAGTGTAAGTGATACAGGTTTTCAAAACAAGGTAATATGAAATCAGCAATGGTTACCATAATGCCTCTTGTTGTCTTCAAAATAGCTGCCTATTCCATCAGACATAGGAAAATCAAACAAAACAGAATAAAACCAATAAAACAGAACAGAATAGAACCAATAAAAACAAAACAATGAATGCAATACAGGACTTCAAAACAAGATACAGTAAATCCCAAATAGCTACCACAATATATCTTGTTATCTTTGAAATAGTTGCCCATGCTACCAGATACAATAAAATCTTAACTTCTTATCAAATACCAAAAGAATGTTTTGATTATTCACTATGTAGTTATCTAAGTAGTGTAAAATTCAGTTACTCCCTTGTATGTTTCACATAGGCGTTGGCACTGTGAACACCAAACAAATATTTCCATATCATTTTCAAAGCAGTCTTTGCTCTGATAAGACTTCACAGTCTAGAACTTGATACACTAAACACTAAAGATAAGGTTTCCATTGAAAATATTTCATTCTTTAAAGAGGGTAAGTTCTGCTTCCTTCCCTCCAAAACAAATCCTCAAAATTAAAACAGAAGCATCCACAAAAACTGTTTAGCTTTCTTTCCTGTTGTCTGCATTCTCCTTTTACAGTGGAGCCCAGTTAAACAAGAGACTCACTTAAAATCTCTGAAACATAAGTTCAAGATTTTACAGCTCAAGCTTACAGTGAATGTTAAATACAATGCCTAGAACATTGTAATTATTCAAAACTAAAAGCCCAAAATAATGATTGATAAAAATAATAGCAAGCCAAAAATTTTTAGTTAGCATAATCTCAACTAGGTTAAATTACATTGGAAAAATATTAGAAATACACTAAAAAAAGTCAACTCTGAGTGGTCACAGTACAGGTGGTTACTCTTTATTTTTCCTCATTCTTTTCAAGTTTTCCACAATAGGTACACTTTTGTTTCATAATTAAAATTTGAAAATGTCTCATTTTAACAGGATTTTCCACAGAAGAGGAGCCCATGGAGGGATTTATTGCCCCTGGCAGCTAGAGTCAGAATTTTCTTTTCTCCCTCTGTTTAAAATGCCTTGGCACTCCTTCAATGACAAGACCACACCTCTCCTTGCAAACACTATTTTCCTTCTACTTATTCCCTCTACTTTGAAAGTCGTCTCCCTGCTATTCCTTCTGATCTGAAAGAGTAAAAATGTAAAATGTACCAAAAGCAAACAAAAATAGATTTGTAAGCTTACTTACAATCAGAAATCTTAATTATATAATTTGAATAACCTCACTTATGTAGATTTATATTAAAGTCTCCTGTAGGGAGCATGTGATGTAAAAATGGTACCTTAATATTGTGGGAACGCTGAAAATATTAAAACTTTTAAAACTCCACCAAAAGCAAAAAATTCAAGAATCCTGTTATCCCTTTTTAAAAAACTTTATCAAACAGTTATAATATACCTACTCTAGACACTGTACTAAAATAGACTGTACACCTAATGAGATTAAACTGAACTGCAACATAAGTTTACCTTATTTATAGAGAAGGGTCAATAATGAATTCCATATATACCGAAAACCACAAAATATACAGATAGCTTTAAATATTTTTAGAGCAATGCTCTAAAATACTAAAGATGAACTAGCATTTCCACCAAACCGTCTTCCTTATAATGAGACATGGTTTCTGCAATTTTCATAGGAGGGACCGGCAATGTTGCTGCTACTGTATCTAAAAAGAGAAGCCCAAGGAAAGCCTCTGCTTTCAGGCTTGAAGAAAGAATCAAAATATGTGTATTTTTAAAATCTAATAAATGATAACCTTTAAAAAATCTGTAAGATTGTTTTAAGTGCCATTAAGCAGTTAAATCATCTTCCCTGAGGGTTCACATATCTTTCTGTCTCTTCTACCCCATATGATACCCTGTCTGTCCCCAAGACACTAATATCTACTGTAGAACAGTAATAAATACAAAACTAAGGTATTTTCAAATTACTGTTTTACTACTTACTCATGAGAAGGCTTTGCTTCTTTAATTTCAAAGTCAGATGTGCAGAACATATTACGCTTCTCTATTTAAAAAAACCTGTAAAAACTTAAAATTATTTTTTATTCATATGATCCTCATTGGTTTTTGTTTCCTGTAAGGTTAATGGATTTTTGGCAGAAAAAAGCATTCAACATTCCTGGATTATATATTAAGATACAGAACTAAATGATATTCTCTTACTCAAAAATCAATTGAATTAAAATGTAACAATTTTATTCAGCACCTATTAATAGTGTAAATGGCACTACTAAATGGGATATAAGAAGCATAAAACAAGAGCTGGTCTTAAAATGTTTGCCTATATTCTCTGCTAACCAAACCTAAGGCATGCTTCCAATAATGTAATAAGTCATTTCAGTTTTCTAAAAATTGACTCGTGGAACCCACCCTTTCCTCTCCACCTCACAAAAATCCCGCCTTCTGCAAAAGATTGCAGTTGGGTAAAAAATAAAACATGATAATGGTCTCACTAGTGATTGATAAACACCACTAGTTACAATTATTACCAGTAAGAAATAGAGGAACCAGAAAAGAGGTTTAGAGAGAAGAGGAGGGGAAAAAATATCTTTACTAAGTCAGGTATTTTAAGGTAACCAGAATCAAAGTTTAAGAAGAAAAACATGAACACTTAAGAATTATTTAATACATGGAAATCTGACCCAAATAAAAGATGTTTAGCCCTAAATCAATGTGGATCTCTGTACACTAATATCTCTGATCAGAGAAGTCAGCACCAGGATAAGAACAAGTACTGAAAACACATCTTGCTATTTTGGCATTTTAAACAGTTTGAAGTGAGTAGTCATTTGTGTTGCTAAAAGAGCTGCTTTTTCTGGGCCAGTTACAAAAGATAGGAAGCTGATGGTGGATAAGAAAACTGTTTTTATCATTATGATTCCTGGCAACCTAAAGGGCAATAAGAAGTTGGGCATCATATTTAGCCATGTTCTTTCCTTGTTCTTATAAAAGTTTATGGCTTAATCCCTATTCGTAAAGTCACTGCATGCTTCCATCTTTTACAACCTCTTCTACAAACTGTAATGGAAAAGCTATCTCATGGCACTTTATATAACTTCAGTCTTCACAGGGTTTTTACCATCTCTGGCAATCTGGCATTCATACCAAAGATCTATGTTATGCCTAGTCTCTTTAGGTTTTATTTTCTTTCAGTTCCAACTTATTTCTCCAGATGTGGGCTCTTCATATTATTTACTGTTTAAAACTTTTTTAACATTAATTTTCAAATTAAATATTAGCCCAAGGTTGCAGATTTGCTCTGCAACTTTTCCAAAGATTTGCAGACCAAACCAGAGAAGTACATACGGAATACTCTGAAAAATACACTTGGTTAAAGATTTCAAATTCCAAATCTTACTGAAAATATCTCAAACTTGAATTCCATTTTTCTCCCCATCTAAGAAAAATCTGGTACTAAAAAAAGTCTAAAGTTCCTAATATTTTTCATAATCATATGCTTTCCAAAATACCATTTCAATCAGTATAATGCAAATGAATCATCAATTAAATTCCACCCAAGATATTCTCGTTCTAAAATTCAAAGGAAAGTGCTTGACAAAATGCATCTTAGGATCAGTCAAACTCCAAACACTTGAACAAAACATAAAGAACGTTAGGATGTTTTGCCAAGCCCCAAAGAACCAATAGCCACCTCTGCTTGGGAAGGATCACATGCCTTTGAGCACCTTCTACTTTGTGGTCTGTGTTAAAGATCAAAAACCACCAACCAGAGAATTAATACAACTGAAGTTCTAAGTAAATAAACTTAGGACTCCTGACTCTGTCAGAAAGATTCACACATAGTTCAGCTGTTGAGAAACAGTTCTTTTTACCCCTCTCCCCGCCCCCAATTCAAAGTATTTTAGCCTCAGGATTAGTTTTCATTCAGCAAGGATCACCTACACTTTGACTCTTGTGGTTATTAGAGCAAATCATAGGGTGTTGAGAACTTGGCTTCCTCCATCTTAATAAAACAGTTCCAGTCCTGGAGGCAGTTAATCTCTGGAAGGCTCTGTGATCCCATCCCTTGACATGTTTGATAAATATGGAAATTGTAAAATGTTCTGACTTGTTAAAATTTTTTCATCCTGCTCAACATGCTCTTTGGCCTCAACACGCACAAAGTGCTGACTTGGCACGCCTAGGAGCCTCCATCACCTTCTCTATTGTGTATACACTGACAACCCCTGAAGCATAAATAAGTCACACTTCACAAAGAAATGTTTATTCTACATTCTAAGAGGGATTCTCCTTTTCTCAAGGAAACAAAAGTATGGCAAAGAGAGGGAAAAGGGTGTATACAGAAAAATGTGGTAGAAAGGAGAAAAAACTCCCTGAATTCTAAATGATTGCAAAATTGAACAAAAAAACAAAACAAAAAATCTGGGTTTGGAAAAGGTGTGTCCACAGTTGGCTAATAAACAAATCTTTCAGAGTCTGAAATTACTATGGTAAGAAACAACCATTCTTTGTTTCTTGCTTTACAAATGTACTGAACAATACAAGGTTTTTTCCTCCCCACTATACTAATCAGGATGAATAATGCAGTTTTCTTTTGATACCTCCTTTAATTCAAGTAAGTCAACTGCACTGTAACATTATTTAAACTTAAGAAAATGAAATACTAGCATAACGTATCTGGCCACCAATGAGCAAGAGAGCAAGCTCTGGTCACATGGATAGGCCCAACTTCTACTCAACTCACACAACTAATCATCGTTAAGATTGAACAACTATGCAAACACGAAGAAAGAGGACCTGTGACTGTACAATCCAGGTACAGTATCTAGAAATCCTGCAGACATAAGATTCAAAGACAAATTCTATGAAAAAAACTACAAAGATAATAACAATGAAATTCTGATGATGCCCTGATATACTCCAGTATCTCTAGCCACACATATTCATTTTAGACATCACTGATATTTTCAGATACAAACATCAAATTCCCAACACTTTTACCATTTCCAGAAAATTGCCTTTTGGGGTCTCCTGATTATACTAACTTACAATTGATTATATTAACATACAATTGATTATATTAACTTACAATTATGACAGCAACAGTAAAAGAGAAGCACATAGATACACAGTAGAAAGAAAATAGGCCTCATGGATGCAAAGGTAGGCACATTTCAGTAAAAAGAAAAGCAAGCACTACAAGAGCTAAGTGCTACAGAACTGAAGGGAAATGGAAAGACAGCAAGAGTCAGGATGGCCTGGTTAAAACCTCTGAGGGATAATTGAGAATTAGCTTGAAGCCTGCAGATAGTTCTCAGGGCCAAGGTAAGGGGTAGCCAGAAAAGAAATTACCAGGCCATTTCAAAGAGCACTAACTTATCTGCGGCTGAAGGAAAAGGAAACAATGAAAGGAGTGAAAATGTTGATCTTTCAGTGTAGTTCTTGGTAACCTAGCTAAGGAAAGGGGATAAAAGATGATTTTAAGGGAGAAAAATAATCAAAAGAATTGAGAATATTACCTCCTTTTTTATCAACACCATATATCTTAAGAATAGTTGCAACTCAGAACAGTACAGCATGAACAAAACAACACTGCTTAGAGAAAAAGAGAACAAGACAAAACAATGACCAAGCGATTCATTTTTTCTGAGTGGCAGAATGCCATGAGTCTAACTCAGCGATCCTCAACTTTTCTAATTTCTCAGTGTTTTCATTTATTAAATATGTTTTTTTGTTTGTTTGTTTGTTTGTTTGTTTTTGAGGCAGTCTCCCTATGCAGCGCAGGCTGGCCTTGAACTTGCTTATGTAGCCCAGGCTGGCCTTGAACCCATGGCGATCCTCCTACCTCAGCTTCCCAAGTGCTACGATTATAGGCTTGTATCACCACACCTGGCTCTCATTTATTAAATGACGATAGCAATGCTTAACTCATAATTTTGATGGGAAGAATAAACAAAACTACTTAGCCTAATGCCTATTTATCAAAAGTAGCACATCATTGCCCATAGCATACATAGCATTGGTGGTTAGGCAATATTTTAATAGACATGACATAAAACTGTAATATTACCTTAAAACCTAATATCACTAATCATTTAGGATAAAGCTAATTTCTAAAAAGTCAGTTTTAAAAATCACTAAGAGCCGGGCGTGGTGGCTCACGCCTGTAATCCTAGCACTCGGGAGGCTCAGACTGGAGGATCATTGTGAGTTCAAGACGAGCCTGGGCTACAAAGTGACTCAAGGCCAGTCTGAACGGCATAGTGAGACCCTGTTGCAAAAAGACAAGGGCTGGGGATCTAGCTCAGTGGCCTAAGCGCCTGCCTGGAAAGGGGGGGGGGAGGTCATGAGTTCAATTGCCGGTGCCGCAAAAAATAAATAAATAAATAAAAATAAATAAAAATCACTAAGAAAGTAAAAGAGACAGATAAGACAAAAATGATAAGGATGATACCAAAGTTTGGGAAACATTAATTAATATAGGGTTAGCAAGTTCCTTGAAGGCAGGGGTTTCATCAAATTTTCCTATCATAAGAAGCAGGTATGTGCCAGAGTTCTAAATGTTATTTCAATACCTTCCAAACATTCAAGCCTTAGAAACCATACTTTAATCAAATAATATTCTTACCTATACTTACTTATTGCACAACTATGCTACCATGGATCATAAAGGGATCCATATGATTAAGGAAAACAAATTCTATTAGTCATTTCTCCCTTTTTTACCTAAACAGTCTAAACTATCAGTGAACAAAATAAAATTATCGCCCCCAAGGAAAGGAAAGTTATTTTACATATCCAGTGTTAAGATATTTCTCTTTCCCCACAAGTTTTGTAACACTGTTCTAAGGTAATTTGTGGTCAAAAAGATGGCTATGAATCACTGAACACTTTAAAATTAATTTGTTATTACTTTAACAGCATCTTTTAGAGCAAAAAGGAAATCTGGTGTGAAATATATGATTCACAAAGGAGGCAGCATGTTATGAGTAGCATGGTTTCCAAAAGAAAACTATAAAAGGCTTCCTGATGTCTTTAGCATCCCATATACTTGGAGCAACATGTCATTCTTATAATTCTGCTGTATGGATGATGGTTTTGTTCTAATTTAATGAGTAAAAATAAACAGTCTTATGCCAGAATCTTATTCATTTATCCAACAGGTAATCCATTTGTTTCATGACTGGATAATAATTTTTAAGTACTGAAAGAATATTTTTCTCAGTTTTTGTGATATTCATAATATAATGGCTATATAGACATGGCAGACTTGTAAATTTAACACGCACTGTTAATGTTTTTCTCCATTTTCTTAAGTCTAGACAAAAAAATAAAGTAAAATTCTATTTGTTGTTTGCCAATTTCCAGGGTGTTACCACTTCTTCTATGGCTGATTTGAAGCTACTAACATATCAGTTATGAGAAGATATACAGCAGTATGCACCATCATACATTTCCAATACATATACTTAACATAATTCCAAGAGTGTAAAACTAAAATTCATATAAAATTATGAAATATTGACTTTTGAGTACTTATCTTTGTTTCTAAAATAACTTACTTAGCTTAAGTTTACAGTTTAATATTTAATGATAATCAGCTCATAAAATTTCTGAAAATTTATGGGGACTGGGAGAGGATGGTTCTAGAGTAACACTGGCCATGAGCCACATCCCACACATTGCTATTAATACCAGATTTACATACCAATTTTGAGTCTTCTAAGTTAAAAATCTCTAAGATAAATGTGGTAAATTTCATATTAAGGAGATGACAGTAACAACAAAAGTAAACCTGTAGGTACTACAATTTGCATTTTTATATAACCAAGTTTACAGTTAACAGTAGAAAACTTCTGAAACACTTCAACCTTAAGCCTTTAAGAAATGCAAGTAACATACTTATTTCGAAGGGAAAGAACATCAAGCTAGGAATAAAGATATTTACTCTGATTTTTATTATTGTTTTCTTCCTTCCTTCCTTTCTTTCTTTCTTTCCTTTTTTCGCGGCACCGGGGATTGAACTCACGAGCTTGTGCTTGCCAGGCAGGCACTTAGGCTGCTGAGCTAGATCCCCGGCTTACTCTGATTTTTATAATACAACTTATCAGTAACATTTGATTTCCCACAGGAACCAAAAATAAAAGAAATGGCTACTTATGAAAAAAATTATAAAGATTCTTTCTGCAAGAAAAACAATTGCTAGCTGAGCATGTTGGTGCACACCTATCAGCCCAGCATTCAGGAGGCTTAAGCAGGAGGACTGCTATGAGTTCAAGGCCGGCTGAAATACAGCAAAACCAAAAAGAAAAAAAAAAGAAAGAAAATTCCTATGTGTTTTAGACGCCATTATATGCCTATGCTACATTTTTAATTTGTAAAAGATAAAAGAGGAAATTACAAGCAAATTCAAAGCTATTTCACTAATCACTCAAGTAAACCACTCAGAATTAGAGAATTTATATTCCCTGAAGTGGTCATTTATGATGTTAACTCATACTTTTAAGGACTTTCAAACACAGGTCTGCATTGCTTTGCTAAATCCTCGAAAAACGAAAATCAGTTTAATTGTTTCTAGACTCTGGGAAAAGCTCAATTAACCAGTTTATATTAAAAGGAAGAAAAGTCTACCTTCTCTTTCATGGAGAATATGCCTATGTGATGACTTTCCAAAACCTACTGTAAAATTCTATGAAACTGTTTATTTCAAAAGTCTTCAAAGCTGAGGAAAATGCATAGCACATACACTGTTTATCTCTATAAGATGGAGCATATGGAAAAATTTACAACTGTCAAGTGCTATTATATTACAAAACAAACATGTAGAAGAACGTAACAGGGATAAATATAGTGAGATTTGATCACAAATTGGCAATGCTGAAGGCACATGAAAGGGTTTACAAAATTGTAATGTTTAAGGACATCAAGAGGACAGTGGTGCTAACCTGGGCTTTACCAAAAATGTATGTGATAAATTCCGTAGTTCCTTCTGAATTACAACACATTTAGGGATATGGGTTAATTTGAGAAGTAGCTCATAAGAAAATGAGAGAGAAAAAAACCCCAATTCTTGTGTTTAAAATTACAAATACTGTAAGCATTATGGATACTAAAAAACATCAGAACTAAAACCATAAAACTGTTGAATGATATTCAAATGTAAATTATTTTAATGAAATATTTATTATGAGTCAAGCAAGTCTGTCTTTTTAAAAACTGTAGCAACATAGACCACAACTTTTTAAATTTAATTATCTTTTGCAAAATCATCTTACATAAATGTAAAATTCCGTAGTTTGGTCTTTTAACATGATCTAGTTTGAAAATATACATTATTTTAAAAGTCTAATTTTCACACATAAAGGTTGAATGAAAAAATAATTTTCTCCAAATTCTCAATACCAGTGGCATGCTGAAGAAAATTCTAAATTAAGCATAAAGACTGAAAAGAAATTCCCAGGAAGTAAAAGCACTCTGTATCCACAGCGCACATGTGCTAAACACAGAGGTTGAAACGTGACTTGAGTGTTCTGTTTTCTTCTGTCCTCTAGTCATTACTTGAGCAGCAAAACTGACAAGAGTACATTCTTTCCACACACCCTAAATGTCAAAGGCCTGTTTACAGAAAGGCTAAACAATCTACTGCATCTTAAACATAAGGACCAGAATGAGATGTTTCTGAATAAGGAGTCTATTTCTGCCTTCACCGCTGCTTCCTTTTATAACCTGAGTGAAGAGATTTATCCACTTTGCACGTGGCTTTAAAAATAAAGAAGAGGGCACATAACCTCTGTATAGCTCTGCAGAATAATAATAATAATTGAGTCTACAATAAATAACAAGCATAAAACCTTTGATCTCCTGTTGGGTGAATACATTCTGACACAGGCAGGAGAGGTTTCAGAGATTCCTGACAGACCAGTGGTGGTCAAGGCAGAATACAAGGCACAGATAAACCACTGATCCCAGGAAAATGCCTGTTAACGCTTTTTATTTATTTCCTTGATAAACACAGTCTTTGAAAGTAAGCCTGAAAAAAATGCAATCTAGTTTCCACTTGTATAACATCCACTTATGCCATCACTATAAATTATAACTTCTGAACAGGTAAGAAACAACTAGAATAACTAGACTCATGATTAGAAAAATCAGAGGAAAAATCAGGATGCCTGATTTCTACACCTGGTTCCTGATATTCAAAAAGAGAGAATCTGAAAGTTAGTATTTAAAACTCCATTTCAGGCCTCTTAATAGTTCCATCTGCCTCTTTCATGAGAAGTCATCAAAATGACTGCCAAGATTTCTTGGTGGGAAAATGATTTTGTAAGATGAAACAACTGTAGTTAATTGAAACTCAGTTTCTGGATACATGCCAGTATTTGCTTTTAAGTTATTAAGGACTGATGCACAGTATTTTTTCAGTTGAATCCTCTCTCTAAAGGCTCTCACATCTGTAATTTATGTAGTCTGTGTTTTTAAACTATGAAGGTACAATGATGGTAACAATTTAGTTCTTATTTTCCCAAGAAATTCAAGTCACAACATTTAAAATGGCAGACACTTATTAACATACTATATGAAAATCAAGCAACATTTACAGGAAAGGTTTAAAGGAAGTGGTAAGGTGGGGAAACGGGTTTAATTGCTGTTCCTGTCAAATTGTGAATATATTTTCCCGACAGAGGGAAGATTATAAATAGCAGCTAGAATCACTTTCTGGAGTGTTAAAGTTATAACCTAATAATGACGAAAGCCTTTTTCTTGCATATTAACACTCAACAATAGAGAGGTTAATATAAATTTTCTTATTTTCACATCGCACTCAAAAATGGAACTCAGTTTCTGTTAAATTTGTGAGAAACAACTCTTCGCTTTTTAAAAGGTTTATTTGCCTTGTATTAGTTGATATTTTCACGGAATTTTTGAGTATGCAGATAAAACAAAAGCAGCCTATTCTTTTGCAGTGTAAACATGACAATCCTGCCAACCCTGCCAACCTTCCAAACACACACTTTATTTTTAAAAAGAAAAAGTAACAGACTTTGGAAACCAGAGACAAGACAAATGCATGACCATAGGTTCTCTAGTTTAATTTATATAATGGGGGGGGGGACTGAGTTAATTAAATTAATAAGAATCCAAAAGAATCAAAAATCACATTGCAATCAAGCAGCGGACCTGTCTCCAGTATAGGTTTAGAGTATATTTAACTTTGAAAGCCCAAAGCTAATTCCCTTGAGTAATATCTTCTTCCTTCTGTTTGAAATCCAAAGAACAGGGTGGTAAATTTGCATAGTTTGTAACCTTAGAAACCCCAAATTTTTTGATAAGCCCTTCTGGCTTTCTGAGTATAGATAATTGCCAAAGAAGCATCTGAAAAAAGTAGAATGGTTTGTTCTTCCTAACTAAAGAACTTTTGCTTTGGGAATTTTATAACTTAGTTTCTATATAGTCTTTCTCTGGAATGTTAACACAAGAGATTTACCTTTCCTGCTAAAAATGGGACATCTAGTATTTTTATTTAACTATTTAGGTCAATTTTTAATCAAGTGAGATAATATAAACTACATTCTCAATATTCTTGTTGTAGGCTTAAAAAGACAAATAATCCTTATTGATTAAAAAATAAGACCAAAAAAAGGCCTGATTTCTTCTGGGTCAATAAGAATTCTCACATATCTCCCAGTGGTATGAAAGGCCAGTAATTTCAAGATTAAGAATATTTCTGATAATTTTTTTTATCCAAAGTATACCAAAAAAATGAATAAAATCTCCTTCAAACTACATTATAAAAACAGTGAAACAGTCAGTGATCACACAAGAAAGGCAGGGAAAACTAATACATAGCAATCCCTTTTATCACAGATTCAAAAAATAAGACTTCTTAGGAACAATACAATTCAACATGATCAATATCAACTAATTCTACAATGAATCTTTCATAAATAAATTTGAAGAAAATGTTTCTTAGCTGGCAGATTATAATACCCCTCCTGCCATTCACAAGACATACGTTCCAAGACATTCCTCAGGTACTGATAAAGAAGGATTGCACTGAACCCCTATAATACTATCTTTTCCCGATATATACATACCTACAATAAAGTTTAACTTATAAATTAAACACAGTAAGAGATTAACAATAAAAATTGAATAATTATAATATACTATAATAAATATTATTTAAAGCTTATGAACTGTTTAGTTCTAGAATTTCCCATTTAATATTTTCAGACTGCAAGTCACTAAGGGTAACTGAAACCACAGAGGGTAAAATCACAGATAAGGGAGGACAACTGCATATTCACCAAGGTCTTTCCAGAGCATTCATATTTTTTTCCCTCAAAAGAATGAGTTGGCCCAATAAGTTACTTCAGTTCAGTGGCAACTGGAGAGGGAAGGATCATTAATCTACCAACAGTTCCCTTAGAAAAGGCTCCAGGGAGGAAGAAACATTTGGGGGTGGGGGTTGTGAAGTGGTCAAAACAGTGGAAGTCTCACCCCTCCACCCTCCTACTGCTTTCTATTCGTTGGAGAATCAGAAAGTTCAATGGGTTTCACAGGCTGTTAGCATGCACTAAATTGAACACTGCATGATATAAATTCAATTTCTGGTTGAAAAACTACAAAATTATCCATGTAAATATCATCTAAATATAGCTGGGAAATTGAATGAAAGTTGGCAGCAGTGGTGATAAGTGGCATTTTACACTCAAAAGCATCCAAATGGGGGGGGTATTTATAAAGAAAATAAAAACAAGCATTAAAAGATTTAAAAATAAGGGAATGTGTGTGGGTAGAAAAGTAAGAGCATGTGTTGAAAAACAGCATTATTATTTTCCATACTTTCTTATGTTTAAAGAAATATTCCAGGCTAAACACAGGAATACCATCTGTAGCTCTAAATCCTAACATATGTTGTTACAGAGAATAGTTTTTCTCCTAAATTATTTATCAACATTTAATAAAATTTAACTGTCTACACCAAATACTATGCTAGAGAATATAGGGAATATGTTGACAAAAAGGAAATATCTTCTACCCTTAAGGATCTTGGAAGAAACAAGGAACTATAAAGTGTAACGAGTGCTAGCTATGATGATAGTATAATATAGAACAGATCACAGGAAAGGTGTAGCTTCAGGAAGTAAAGTTTAGGTTGAAATCAGGGGCTAAGTAGAAATCAGAAAAGACAGATGATGAACAAGGCAGAGGAATAGTATATGGAAAAGCTTAGGGCAAGAAGAGGTTAAATGAAATGAAAAAAAATTGAATTCAATAGCATGAGTCCATGGACAGGGGAAAGGTGGTATAAGATAAACCTAAAAACTAAACAGGGCTTAATCAAGGTACTCTGCCCTAATGGTAGTAAGAGGTCACTGTAATGTTTAGAAAAGGGGAAAATGTCATCAGTTTTAGAAGATTACTCTACAGTGTGGAATATGGAACAGCATAGTAAAAGAATGACTGGTAGAAGGCTATCGCCACAATTCTATGAGATGATAGCACTTTGGACTAGAATGGTGATATCCAAAGAAAGAAGATGTAGAAAAACTTAGATTCTATTTGAAGACAGAATTATCAGAACTCTGCTTGATGCTGGAATGCAGGGAGGAAAAGAAGAAAACAACAGTATCTCCCAGGTTTCTGACTTGAACTACTCAGAGATAAATTTACAGGAGACAAAGCAGGCTATGGAAGAGAGGTGGGACAGTAATGAGATTAGGAATAAAAATTTGAATGCCTATGAAGCCAGTCTGAAGTGGGCTCCAAAATGAATAGGAAGGAGGTAAAAAATGAAGAATAGCTATAATGGGGGAGATAGAATGTGCCTGCTAAATATGTATTTAAAATAAAACAGATATTTTAAGATGAGAAACTCTTACTACATTTACAAACCAATAGAAAGGAAGGTAATCAGAATACAAAAACTTAGACTTCTTAATATGTACCAGCCACAGTGTTCAGTACTTTAAACATACCACTGTTTAACATCTTCATAACAATCCTGACGTAGGTCATATTCTCTGCAACTAACACAAAGAAACAAGGTTGAGAGATATTATATAATGTGCCTAAGATTTCATAGTAACAGACCTCAAATTTGAATTCAAGTGTCTGACAGCAAAGACCATGTTTATAATCACTAGGCTACATGCAGGATTTAAGAGGGATGAAGGATTAAAGAAAATCAAGATACCTATAAGCCAGAAGAGTATGGAACCCACAGCTAAAAGAAAAGAAGGAAAACATTTTCTTTGTAAAAAGGTACAGAAGTAAAATACCCATGTGAAGCAAGTTTGTAGATTTGATGGCAGATGGAGAAGTTTTCTACCTGAGGATTTCTATTTTCCCCAATGACATGAAAGTAGTTACTGGCAAGGTACCAAGACAGAACTGATATGTAGGATATTTTTTCAAATGTGGAAAACAACTGAAATTGCCACTCATTGAACAAATAATTCTTGAGTGCCGACTATGTATTGGACACTATTCCAAATATTTCTTGAGTGCCTACGATGTATTGGACACTGGTAAGAGCAATAAGAAATGTTTCCTTTCCCGGGATCTTTTTGGTAAGAGAACACACAAAAAAAATGAATAAGTAAACAAATAAGATAACTGTGGTATTATAATAAGGGAATGGGATTAAGAGTGTTTAAGGAGACTGACTACATGAGGTGCTCTGAGAAAGATTTGTGTGAGACAGTGGACACAAGATTAGATGATGGGAAGAAGCCCATGTAATCACATCATCATGGAGAACAAGGGAGAGAGTCACATAGGGCATGAAACAATATTGCTGGATAGTCTAAGAGACCAGATGAGGTGGATGCCATGAAGTTATAATTGCATTAATCTGCCTCAATTTAGTCCCTTAGAAATTGCAAGTCCCCTTAACATTAAAGAAGCAATGTATAAGCTGGAAAGATAAGAAAGTTATGACAGAGAAGAAAACATCTGAATTTCTGAAAAGAGTTGACAGTAGGTAGAAAAAAGACATGAAAGAAACAGATGTCAGGCCAGGGATATAGCTCAGTGGCACAACACCTGCCTAGCAAGCATGAAATCATGAGATTGCTCCCCAGTACCAGAAAAAAGAAAAAAAAAAAAAAGAGCAAGAAAGATATCAAAATGGGGTTTAAAGATAAAACAGAAAAACAAGGGAACTACATGTTATGGTTTGTGTCTAGGTGGCCCATCAAGCCTCATGTAGTCATGGAAGCAGCTGAATCTAGCATTTGTGACTGGTTTGTTGTCTAGCGCTGGGACTGGCAGTGTGAGTGCTGCACCCACCAGGGGTGGAGCCAGTATACAGTGTAAGATCGGGAAGGAGGCATGCTTTTCTCCTCTTTTGCCCTGTTTGCTCTTGCCACTTGCAGCCAGGCTGCCCCTCACCCACACCACCCTGCCTTGGAACCAGCCGAGTATGGACTGAAACCCCCAAAACTGTAAGAAATAAACCTTCCCTTCCTTCATTTTGGGTGTCAGGTATTTTGTCTCAACAACAAAAGAAAAGTAACCAAGACACTACAAGAAGAATTGAAAAAATGGAGGTAACAAATACAAGAAGACAAGAGAATAGAGGAGAATATTGGGAACAATTGTCAATGATCACAGAAATAAGAAATAACTTAGTCTAGTTGGCTTACAAAAGCATCCTCAAAGAAGCAGAGTATTTTTACATCAGGTAAAAAAATAATGGTTTAAAAAGTGGCAGAGAAGTCTTGAGAGTATAAGGAACCTGTGACAGTGAAGGTGTAGGAAAATGATACACAGCCTTTCGCAGTACTATAAGGAAAACAGCACCTCAGGGAACAGTCAGGCCCAAGTCAGTAATGAAACCTTCCTGATTTTCAGACACACTTGCCACTGGCATCTGATCCTGGTGTAAAGGAATCATTTCTCAGAGTCATGTCCCCCCATTTACATTTTGTGTTTGTCTGCTTTCTCTAAAATGACATTAACTTAGTTAGGAAGAAATCCAAGAGAGACCCACTAGTCTGGAATAAACAACCCTCTAGATAAAAATTTTTTTAAAGTGGAGAGAAAGAAGAAAGCAAAGTTGCCATGTCAACATGAGAACAGCAAAGCAGTTAATTCAGAGGGTCATTTGAACAAGCAGGCATGGTTTAAGGACCCAGGAGGGTTTCAGTTTCCACTCTTTGGTTAGTTCCCCAGGTCCTCTTTTGCATCACAAAGATCTCTGTGATTCCACTTTAAAAGTAAAGGGCTCATGTTCCTTCTTATTTGTTTCAACATTTTCTTCAACAAAAAGTGGTATACCCAAAGGATAAAGCAAATATTTGGCCACAAAAATCATGCTATAAACATACATGCAAAGGTGTTGTCTTTTCATTGTTCAGCAGGTATAACCTCATTTTTTACAATCAATTTTTTGTTTTGGTAGTGGTAAAATATACCTAAAACTTACCATCTTAACCACTGTCAACTGTAGAGTTCAGTGGCTCATTCAGTATTGTGCAACAATGACTACCATCCATTGCCAGAACTTTTTTATCATCACTGTATCAATTACACACATCGAATTTTAAAATATTAACAGAAAAGTTCTGAATAGGTGTATACCAAAAATGTCAATAGAGGACAATTCAATTTAGATAGTTTTTATTCTCTACGTTTTAGTCCTCTATATTTCCTGATTTATATTCTAAAAGAAAGTACATTTCTAGTGTATTTTTAAACTGTAAATGAGTTTTTAAAAGACACTGGACATTTCAAGCAATAGAAAAGAAAAACAAGATTAGGTGCCATGCTCACCTTATTTAGATTTGGACTGGTAATTAAAATATATTCCATGGGTAATCTAAAGCTACTCAGATTTGCCATGTATTTTTAAAATGAAAAAAAAAAAAACAACAACCCTCACATATCAGTCACCTAATAAATACTGCTACACTTAAAAATAAAAATGAGGACTGCAATACAATGACTCTTGTCCCTTGTTGCCCACTTTCTCCTTCTTTCTAGTAAGAGAAACACTCAAAGACAGTATTTCCTGGTCCTCATTCTGCATTAGTTACGTCCATACAGCTACATTTTAGCCAATGAGGAACGACCACATGTAACTTTGCAGAAGTGTCCTTAAAGGGAAGGAGCACACTCTTGCCCTTTCTTCTGCCAGCTGTTAGCAGTATTACTGATGCACCCATCTTGGGTCATGAAGCAACATGGTAAAACCAAGGAAGTAATACTATAGTTGATTTTTTTGTTGTTATATGCACTTATCCTATTCTTGACTGATACAGTTACCTTCTAAATACTTTTCCTTCCCAGAATGCCTTATTTATAGTCCTATAATTGGATCAACAGCAATCATAAAAATAATACCAGTAGAAGTTGGTTAATAATAAGATGACCAAATCCAAAGAAATGTAATTACAAACCTTCTTCCTATTTGAATTCTCCATAGAATTGGTCATTGTCAATCATTCCAATACTCTGAAACTCTTATCTCTACTACAGCAGTATTCTGTAGATTTTGTTCCATTTCTTTATTCCTTTCTTTTCACTGTCTTGTCAACTCTCCTTTACAATCTGGTAGTCAATTTCTCATAATAGTTTTGATCAGAATTCAGGGATTTTTGTATGTCTTTAATAGGTGTTTCAGAAACCAAAATTTCCCTGAAGCAGTCATTCACTTAATTATTACTATATGCCCAAGAACTATTCATTGAATGTTGCCTACAGCCAGGGATGTCACACATTTTATCTCTATGCTTCACTGCAACTCCAGAAACTAGAGATTATTATATTCATTTTAGAGATGGATGTGAGGCTCAAATAATTACCGAGGATCTCACAGTTGATAGGTGGATGAACCAAACTTTGAACCCAAGCTTATCGTGTTTATTAATACTCCAGAGTACCCTGACCACTCGTACCCCATGGCACACATACATCTCTGATTTAGTTTACAGTTTCTCAGAGATGCAATCCAGACAAACAAAATGCTGGATTAATTCTGAAGATTAGTAACAGTCCATTACAAAAACACAAAAGAAATAAGTACTAGGGATTCCTAAGAAAGAAAGATGAATGAATTTCACAGATCTTGGAATGCATGGAAAATTGAAGCATTTTGCCCCTAATAAAATATAGAAAATTACTTTAAAAGCCAAATCCTTGTTGAAACCTATCCATGGCAAGTAAATAAAGTGGTAAGAGATATTACAGCTTTGGGATAAAGGTAAAACCTTAATAGAACTTACTTTGACATTTAAATTAGTACCTTTAAAAAGCCATCAGAAAAGCATTTTCCTTCTACAGGGTATGCTACAGGTGATTCGTTTCATCACGTCTTAATCTTTGAGGGCAGAAAAAAAAAAGACACAAGCTTACCTTATCTAAATTGTCTAATAAAGTTAACCAATTATTGACTAAAAACAAACAGGGAAAATAGTTAAAGCTATTTTTCGGAAGTGTGTGAAATTACATTATCTGGTTGTATTTGAAGATAATTTTAAAAGGTCTAAGATTCCCTATAAACTAGGATATTTTACAAGCGGTCAAATAAAATTTTAACAATGCATAGATTAGACAGAATGTAAGACATATAAGATGCAGACTCAGACTTAAGAAGACAGAAAATTGTAAGTTCCAAGCCAAGCTGAGGGTGCATACCTGTAATTCCAGCACTCAAGAGGATGAGGCAAGAGGATCATGAGTGTGAGAGCAACCAGGGCTACACAGCTAGTCCAAGGCCAACCTGGACTACATAGCAAGACAATGTCTCAATGAGAGAGACAGAGAGAGGGGAGAACAGGGGAGGGAGAGAGGGAGGGAGAGAGAGGGAAAGTTTCCAAAAGATAAAATGACACAGGGAGGCAAGGAAAGGAGAGAGTATTTTCTGCTAAAGAATGTACAAAGGTTTATAAATGGCATTTTTACAAAGTGTTAGAGAAAGGTTAAACAATTATATAAATGCCATCATGCTGGGAACAGTGGCTTATTATCCGCAATCCCAGCACTCTGGGAGGTTGAGGCAGGAGAATTGCCAAGTTCAGACCCAGCCTGGGCAACTTAGGACTTGGAAAGACTGTTTCAAAATAAATTTTTTAAAGGTTGAGACTGCAGTTCAGTACAAAATCCTTGGGTTCAATCCCCAGTACTGGGATTGAAATATGCAGTATTCTTCTCTTCATAGTGCTGTTATATATCCGCTTTAGAACATTTACCACTCCCCTTACCCTACATTGCAATGATTATGAGATATTTCTTCCTTCAATACAGTTCAGCTCTCTAGCACATTTATGTTTCTCTCTCCATCACAGTAGATGTTCAATAAATGTTGCATCTTTAATAAGTGAAAGAATTAATGAAGACCTCATGCTGATCAATTTAAGGTGTGCTCAGCACTGTCCTAAGTGCTTTTTTATGACTATTTTTCACAACACTCTGTAGTAGGTGCTATCCATACCAATGAGGAAACCTCAGCCATTTTAGACAAACAAATTGAGTCAAAGAACGATTAAGAAACTACTTCAAGATTATGCAGTTGGCAGGACAGCTGGATTATAAACCCTGTCAATGTAACGTCTGAGCCCCTGCTCTTTCCTACTCACCATACCAACTTCCAAATAAATGAAGTGCCATTGGTGGTCTAATGGTTAGTATTGAGCACTCTCACATAAATCAGTGAACAGACAGAACAGTACTCACACAGCTCCTTTTTCTATTACGTTATTTCCAAGGCAGAAAGAAATGTGTCTACATTATATATTTCAGTCAATGCAGTTTAATCACATTTTGTTTTTTGGTTTTTTTAAAGAGAAAAAGACACAGAAAATAAAAACAAACAACAACAACAAACCCAAAACAATAACAGTAGAGGTTTACAAAACAAGATGATACCAATTTAACAGTGGTTGTAATATTGCATATTGCTACCTTCTAAGGGTTGCTCAGATTACCAGATATAGACAGTTAAAATTGATCTAATCATATCAGTATTAACTGTTCTTTTCCAAGAAATAATACAATTAGTATCACTTTTGCTATCTTATGTATATACATACATATTTATGTCTTTTTCCTTTTCCCTTCCATCTTTCTTCCTTTCTCCATCTCAGTTACTTTTCCTCTTTGAGCAGTTTCTTACCCTTACACAATATATATTGTAGATTTTGGTTCATATTTACTCTTTCAGTTTCTTACACTAGGGAGACAATACAGTATTCACACACGTGAGTTTGATTTATTTCACTTATGAGTATGGTCTCAAGTTGCATCCATTTACCTATAAAAGCCTCAATGCAATCTTTCTTTATAGCTAAGTAGTACTCCATTGTGTAAAAGTATCACATCTTTTTTATCCATTCCTCGATTGATGGGCACTTGGGTTGTTTCCAAGATTTGGCTATTACGAATTGTGCTGCTATAAACATGGGTGCACATATATCACTGTGGTATGATGTTTTCAATTCTTCTGGGAAAATGCCCAGAAGCAGAGTGGCTGGGTCAAATGGAATCTCTAATCCTAGCTTTTTGAGGAACCTCCACACTGATTTCCACAGTGGTTGAACCAGCCTGCACTCCCAACAACAGTGCAGAAGAGTTCTTTTTTCCCCACAGCCTCTCCAGCATTTGTTATTGGTGGGTTTCTTGATCTTGGCCATTCTTTCTGGAGTGAGATGCAATCTCAGTGTTGTTTTAATTTGTAATTCTCAAATGACCATTGATGTTGAACATTTTTTCATATATTTATTTGCTATTTGTATTTCTTCATCTGATAAGTGTGTATTTATCTCAGATGCCCACTTTTGGATTGGGTCTTTGAATTTTGGGGGCCTGATTTTTTTAATTCTTCATATGTTTTAGATAGAAGTCCTTTGTCTGAGGGCAGTTGGCCAAGATATTTTCCCAATCCTGGGTTTTCTTTTCACTCTGTTGGAGATATCTTTTTTTTTTCATTAGTTTTTTTTCATAACCATAAACTTAACTCTGCAATCCAGCTATGTTTGGAAGGGAGCAAGGAAAATAGGGAACCCAGAGAGCTGCAGTGAGAGCAGAGATGACAGGGTGTTTTGAGCAGGTGGGGTGCAGGGTACTCTCCTGAGCTAGAGGAATGGTCTGGTGGTCACGATGTGCATGGGTCACAAGTGTTAGAGCTGTCCACAGTCAGTGATGATGATCTTGCTGGTCCTGCTGTTCCTGGAGCCAAAGCACTCCATGGCCTCCACGGTGGTCATGCCCTCTTTCATCTTCCAGAAGACCACGTGCTAGCCGTCCAACCACTCGGTCTTGGCAGTGCAGATGAAAAACTGGGAACCACTGGTGTCTGGCCCAGCATTTGCCATGGACAAGATGCCAGGACCTGTGTGCTTCAGGATGAAGTTCTCATCACCAAATTTCTCCCCATAGATGGACTTGCTGCCAGTGCCATTGTGGGGTGTGAAGTCACCGCCCTGGCACATAAATCCTGGAATAATTCTGTGAAAGCAGAAACTCTTATAACCAAATCCCTTCTCTCCAGTGCTCAGAGCACAAAAGTTTTCTGCTGTCTTTGGAACTTTGTCTGCATACAACTTGAAGGAGACGTGACCCAAGGGCTCGCTCTGGGCGGCAATGTCGAAGAACAGAGTGGGGTTGACCATGATTGACAGCAAGTGAAAAAAGGGGAGGATAGCGGCATCTGCAAAGGCTGAAGATTTCTTTTGACATGCAAAAACTTTTCAATAAGACAAGATCCCAGTTGTTGATGTCGGGAAATATTTCCCGTGCAGTTTGACTTTTGTTCATGAACTCTCTGCGTACTCCTATGTTGTCGAGATTTTTGCCTACTTTGTCATTCGGCAGATTTAGTGTTTCTGTTTTCATATTTAGATCTTTGATCCATTTTGACTTGAGTTTAGTGTATGGTGATAGGCATGGGTCTAGTTCTAGTTTTCGGCATACAAAAAGCCAGTTTTTCCAGCACCACTTGTTAAAGAGGCTATCTTTCTTCCAGTGAACATGTTTGGCCCCTTTGTCAAAGACTAGGTAGCCAAGTGAGTTTGTAGTTGTGGCTGTATCTTCTAATCTATTCCATTGATCTTCAGGTCTGTTTTTATTCCAGTACCATGCTGATTTTATCACATTAGCTTTGTAGTATAACTTCAAGTCAGGAATTGTGATGCCTCTTGCCTTCCCTTTGTTGCCCAGAATTGCCTTTGCTATTCTAGGTCTCTTCTGGTTCCAGATGAATTTTAGGAATGATTTCTCTAGATCTTTGAGGTATACAAATGGTATTTTGATTGGAATTGCATTAAATCTGTATAACAATTTTGGGAGAATGTCCATTTTCACAATGTTTGTTCTTCTTATCCATAAACAGGGAATGTCTTTCCATTTTCTGAAATCCTCTTCAATTTCCTTTTTCAGAGTAATGTAATTTTCAAGGTAAAGATCTTTAACTTCCTTTGTTACATTGATTCCTAAGTATTTCATTTTTTTGGATGCTATAGTGAAGGGTATGGTTTCTCTTAATTCTCTCTCAGTGAGCCTGCTGTTTGTGTACAGGAATGCAATTGATTTTTGAGTGTTGACCTTGTATCCAGCTACATTACTGAATTTGGTTATTATAAGTCTTTCATATGGAGTTTTGTGGGTCTTCTATGTAGAGTATCATATCTGGAAATAATAATTTAACTTCTTCCTTTCTTATCCTTATTCCTTTTATTTCTCTTTCTTGTCTAATTGCTCTGGCTAATGTTTCCAGCTCTATATTGAATAGGAGTGGTGATAATGGACATCCTTGTCTTGTTCTTGATTTTAGGTTGAAAGTTTTCAGTTGTCTATTTAGTAAGATGCTGGCTGTAGGTTTATCATATATGACTTTTATCAGATTGAGGTAAAGACTACCTATTCCAATTTTCTGTAGGGTTTTTATCATGAATGGGTGTTGGATTTTGTCAAAAGCTTTTTCTGTATCTACTGAGATGATCCTGTGATTCTTGCCTTTGGCTCTGTTAACATAGTGTATTATGTTTACTGATTTGCATATGTTCAACCAGCCCTGCATTTCTGAGATGAATCCCACTTGACCATGGTGTGTAATTTTCTTGATGATTTGTTACATTCTATTTGCCAGTATTTTATTGAGGATTTTTGCATCTATGTTCATTACAGAGATTGGCCTGTAATTCTCTTTTTTGGTTGGGTCTTTCTCTGGTTTTGGTATTCGGGTAATATTTGTTTCCAGGAATGAGTTAGGGAGACTTACTTCCCTTTCAATTTCCTTGAAGAGTTTGAGGAGTGTTGGCATTAAGTCTTCCCTAAATTTCTTGTAGAATTCAGCAATGAATCCATCAGGACCTGGGCTTTTCTTTGTTGGTAAGTTTTCAATTACATTAATGGAAATTCAGTTACTCAGCAGTTTTACATCTTCTTGATTCAGCTTTTGTAATTCATATGTCTCTAGGAATCTGTCCATTTCTTCTGTGTTATCAAACCTATAAAACTAAAGTTTTCAAAGTAGGTATTGATGATCTTCTGTATTTCCACAGGGTATGTAGTAATTTCATCCTTTTCATTTCTTATTGTGTGGATTTGAGTTTTTTTCTTTCCTCTTTTTGATAAGGTTGGCTGCGGGTTTATCAATTTTATTATTCTTTCAAAGAACCAACTCTTCTATTCATTAATTCTTTGTATTGCTTTCTTAGTTTCAATTGCATTAATTTCTGCTGTGATCTTTATAATTTTCTCCCTTCTTTGGGCTTGACTTGCTCTTCTTTTGCTAGAAGTTTGAGGTACACCATTAGCTTGTTTATTTGTGTTCATTCCATTTCACTGATGTGGGAGTTTACTGCTATAAATTTGAAGACTGCTTTCATTGTGTCCCAGAGGTTCTGGTATGTTGTATTTGCATTTGTTTGATTATAGATATTGTTTAATTTCTTTTACTTCTTCTGTGACTCATTGGTTATTTAGGAGAGTGTTATTTAATTTCCATGTGTTTATGGGGTTCTTTTGGGGTTGTCATTATTTTCTGATTTTATTGCGCTATGATTAGATATTATACATGGGATTACTTCCATTTCTTTGCATTTACTTAAGCATGTCTGTGGGCTAGTATATGATCTATTTTAGAGAATGACTCATGCAGCTGAGAAGAATGTGTATTCTGATGTTGTTGGATGGAACACTCGGTACACATCTACTAGGTTCATTTGTCCACAAGTTTGATTTAGTTCTACTATTTCTTTACTGATTTTTTGTTAGGTTGATCTGTGTCTTTGTGACAATGGGGTGTTAAAGTCCCCTGTTATAATTGTATTATTTTTTGATTTTTCATGTCTATTAAGATTTGTCTTGGTTAGGTGCTCCCATATTTGGCATATATATATATACATATATATATGACTGTAATCTCTTCCGCTTCAAGTTTTCTCCTAACAAGTATGTAGCAACTTTCTTTATTTCTTTTGATCATTCTTGGTTTGAAGTTCACATTGTCTGCAAACAAAATAGCTACCCCTGCTTTTTGCTAGGCTCCTATTGCGGGGAGTACTGTTTCTCACACTTTGACTTTTACTCTATGAATTTCCTTTTGAGTTAAATGTGTTTCTTGCATGCAGCATATTGTTGGATTTTTGTTTCGTACTCCACTCTGCAAGTCTGTTTCTTTTTATTGGTGAGTTGAGACCACTTATCCCTGTCATGTCATCTTTCTGTTCTTGGTTTTCTACTTTTTCTATTTAATTGTTTGCCTGCTTAGTGGTTTCCTTCTGCTGTTGTTCTTGGAATTGTAGTTATCTTTGTCTCTTTCTAGAGTACTTTTCAGTACTCTTTGTAGTGTTGGTTTGGTGGTAATGAATTTCTTAAGTTGTTCTTCGTTGTTGATGTATCATATTTCTCCATCAATTTTGAAAGACAGTTTTGCAGGGTACATCAATCTGGGTTGAAAGTTGTTTTCTTTCAGGACTTGAAATACTTCAAGCTCTTCTTCACTTGAAGGTTTGTCTTCAGAAGTCTGCCATGATTCTGATAGGCTTTCCTTCATAGGTAATTTGTTTCTTTTCTCTGACAACTTTTAGTATTCTGTTCTTGTGTGGAATTTCTGATATCCTAATTATTATATGTCTGGGTGAGGATTTATTCTGGTTATGGTTAATTGGGGTTCTATATGCCTCACTTATCTGTTTATCAGATTCTTTTCCATGTTTGGAAAATTTTCTGCTATTATTTCTATAAATAGTCTTCATAAGTGATTTGTGTTGACCCCTGCTTTTTCATTGACACCTATTAGTCTTGTATTGTTTCTCTTTGCATCACCTTGCAGCTGCTGAATTGTTGTTTCCTGATCCTTCTTATTTTTAAGAGATTTTTTTTAAGAGATCTTTTCTTTCATGATCCTAAGTTTCTAACCTGATTTCAAGCTCTGAGAGTCTACCTTCAGCTTCATTTAAGCAGTTTTGCCAGCTTTCAATGAAATTTTTACTTTCCTGAGTATTCCTTTGAATCTGTTTCATACATTCTAATTGTCTTATATTGTTCATTCAAGGTTTCCATCATTTTATGTTCCTCTATTTTTTATCTAGATCATCTTTTTCTATTCTTTTTTCTTTTAATGAATACAACCAAACAAAATAAAACAGAATAGAGTCAATCACAACAAAACAATGAACATAGTACATGACTTCTAAACAAGGTAAAAGGCAATCAATAATGGCTACCATAATGCCTCTTGTTATCTTCAATATAACTGCCCATACCATCAGGGATAAATAAAATCAAACAAAATAGAAAAATACAAAACTAGTAAAACCAAAAACAACAACAACAACAACAAAAAAAACCCCAGCAAAACAATGAAAGCAATACAGAACTTCAAGATACTAGTAAAACAGCAGTGGCTACCATAATGTTGCTTGTTATCTTAAGAATAGTTGCCTACACCTTCAGACATAATACAAACAACACAGAGTAGAGTAAAATTAATCAAAACAATGAAAGCAATACAGCATTTTGAAACAAGATAATTGAACATGCTCAACGGCTGCAATTATATATTTTGCTATCTTTAAAATAGGTGTCCATCCCATTAAGTATAATAAAATCAAACAAATCAGAATAAAATGAAACTAATCAGAACAATGAATACAATATGAGTTTCAAATCATGTTAATAGATTAACAGTAGTCACTTGCTTCCCTTTTTAGATAATTCCTCCCCTTTGATTTTCTCAATATGTTTTGTGCATTTTGGATCCCACTAACTCTTTTAGTTTGTTATACTAGGGAGAAAACACGAAATTCACCCATGTGACTCTGAATAATTTCATCCATGAGCATGATCTGAAGTTGCCTCCATCCACCTACAAGAGCCTTGAAGTTATCTTTCTTTATAGCTGAGTAGGTTTCCACCACATAAAATGCCATGTCTCTCTTATCCACTCTTCAGCTGATGGGTAAGCTACCCCTACTTTTTTTCTTGCTGCCTGTCACATAGTGCATTGTTCTCTCTCCCTTGACTTTCAGTCTATGAATTTTCTTTCTAGTTAAATGTGGTTCTTGTATAGAGCATACTGATGGATCCTGCCTCCTGATCCACTCTGTCCATGTTTCTTTTTTTTTTTTTTTTTTTTTTGCGGCACCGGGGATTAAACTCACGACCTTGAGCTTGCCGGGCAGGCACTTAGACTGCTGAGCTAGATCCCCAGCCCTGTTTTTGAGACAGGGTCTCACTATGCCATACAGGCTGGCCTTGAGCTGACTTTGTAGCCCAGGCTGGTCTCGAACTCACAATGATCCGCCTGTCTCAGCCTCCCGAGTGCTGGGATTACAGGCATGAGCCACCACGCCCGGCTTGTGTTTCTTTCTATTGGTGCACTGAGGCCATCTACATTAATAGTTATGGCCCTCTGGCACTGCGTCGTCTCTGCCATGCTATTTTCCTGCCATTGGCTTCCTATTTTTCCCCTCCATTCAATCGACTGCCCCTGCTTGATGGTCCCCCCTGCCACTGTTCCTGAGACCGTGGTCCTTTTTATCTCTCTCTAGAATGTACTTTAGTATTCTTTGTAGGGTTGGTTTGGTGGTCATGAATTCCTTGAGTTGTTCTTTGTCATGGAAGTATCTTGTTTCTCCATTAATTTTGAAAGAAAGTTTTGCAGGGTACATCAGCCTGAGCTGAAAGTTGTTTTCTTTCAGGACTTGCAATATTTCACTCCAGCCTCTTCTTGACTTGATGGTTTGTGTTGAGAAGTCTGCCGTGATTCTGATGGGTTTTCCTTTATAAGTGATCTGTTTCTTTTCTCTAATAGTTTTTAATATTCTGTTCTTGAGTTGAATTTCTGGGATCTTGATTATTATATGTCTGGGTGTAGATTTGTATTGGTTATGGTTAGCTGGAGTTCTATATGGCTCACTTACTTGAATGTCACTTCCTTTTCCCATGCTTGGGAAGTTCTCGGAAATTATTTCTGTGAATAGAGTCCTGATGTCATTTGTCTTGACTCCTGCTTTTTCACTCACATTTTTAATTCTTAAGTTATGCTTCTTTGAGTTGTTTTGCAGCCATTGAATTGTTACTTCCTAGTTCCTTGTTATTTTGAAGAGATCTTTCCTTTTGCAATCACAAGCTGCAAACCTATCTTCAAGGTTTGAAAATCTATCTGCAGTTTCTTTCAAATGTTTTTGCCAACTTTCAACAGAGTTTTTAATTGCCTGGATATCTCTTTGAATCTGTTTCATGCATTCTAAATCTCTCTTATATTGTTCATTCATGGTTTCCCTCATTTTCCTATGCTCCTCTATTTTTTTTTATCTATGTCTTCTTTAGAGGTGCTTAGCAATTCTTTTATTATATTTTTCATTTCTTCTTTTACCTGGGATAGTATTTCTGTTCTAATTTCTTTTGTAGCCTCATGAAGTTGTTTCTTTCCTTCTGTTGACATCACTTCAAACATTTCAGGTGAGCAACTCCCAATCTCTTCTAAGTTTACCTCTCCTGGACTTGCGCTGCTTGGGTTGGATGCCAGAGACTGTTTTCCTTCTTCATCTTGACATTTTCCTGGGTTCTTCCATACATGTGGGTAGTGGGGTCCCAGGCACTTCCAGCATTGGCTACAATTTCTCTGAAGTGAAACTGTTTGGTTTTTTTAGCCAGTGCTAGCTACAGGTATCTGATGGTGGGCGCCTGTGCTTCTGAACTGACCTGGATACCAGCCCACCAAGGGTCCTTGGAGTTTGCATGGGAGCAGAGCTGACCAGGGCCTATGGACCTAAGCTGGCTGGGAACCTACACGATGTTCTCTGGAACACACACAGGAGCAAGACTCAGTTCAACCAACTTCCGCGGGTCTACACCCAACCTGGAGCTGCTGGAAGAACCCGGCAGCAGTCTTGGCCCTGGGCTTATCCTGCCTGACTCCAAAATGTCTCCCAGCCAATCACTCTCTCCCACGGGAGGATGGAGTCCTCTGTACTCACTGCCAGCCAGGGCAGACCTCCGCATCTGCCACTCTCTTCCACTGTTGCACCTCACTGCAGAGACCTCTGGGGTCACCAGCCGTCACCGGAGTGTGTGCCCAGGTTCTGACAGCTCCTCTCACAGAGTGAGTCCAGCTCCAGGATAAGGCGCCACCAGCTACCACCTTCTTGTTCCTTTTTCTTTTTACTCTGTGAGCTTCAATTCACATTTTAGATTCTTACTGGGTCCAGGTCACCCACTTCCTTCCTTCTTGTCCTCCCCATGATGCTATATTCCAGCATCTGTACTGTTTCTCTCAGAGAGTCCGTTTTCTCTGCTGCTTACTCTTCCACCATCTTCCTGCTAGATCTTCTTTAGATACACTCAACATTTTTTTCATAATGTTTGCCATTTCTTTTTTTACCTGAGAGATTTTTTCTGATCTGATTTCCTCTATAGCTTCATGTAGTTGTTTCTTTACTTTAGTTGCTATCATTTCAGAAAGTTCAGTTGTACGATTTCCACTGTCTTCCATTTCAATGTCTCCAGGGTTTGTTCTCAGTGGGCTGGAGGACTGAGACTGCATCTTGCTCTTTCATTTTGTCATTTTCCTCTGGGACCCATCAGCTGGCCAGGCACTCTCCTGATGGATCCTACTGGTATGCTGCAGTGGGCAGAGCTTCAATCCTCCAATATCCCCATGGCTAGCTTGGGTGCACCTCCAAACTATGATGGCATGGCCTTGTGCTCTGTGACCTGATGGATTGTGCTGGGTTGCACTGAGACGCTGGACTGGGCAAAGCTAAGATCCTCTATGCAGCTAGCAGGGACACATACCAGGACTGTGGCACTGGGCCCTTTCACCTGGCTGGGTGGAGCTCAGAATCTCCAGGACCCAGGCCACTAGCAGGGGTATACCCCAAGAGTGTGTTGCAGGGGGCTTGCACCTGACTGAATGAAGTTCAGAATCTCTGGGACCCAGGCCACTAGCCAAGACGCACCCACAGAGTGTGTTCCCAGGGCCTTGCAACTGGCTGGGTGGAGTTTAGACCTCCAGGACCTAGGCGGTTAGCAGGAACACACCCTGGAGTGTGGCACTGGGGCCTTGTTCCTGGCTGGGTGGAGTTCAGAACCTCCAGGACCCAGGTGGTTAGCCTGAACGCACCCCCCAAGTGTGGTGCTACTGGGGCCTTGTGCCTGGCTGCAAGAAGTTCACAGCTTCTGTACCACGCGGCTAGCCTGGGCACACCTCCGGCGTATGGTGCTGGAGCCTTGCTCCTGGCTGGGTAGAGTTCCAAACCTCCAGGACCCACATGACTAGCTGGGACTCACCCCTGATCTATGGGACTGGTCCTTGTGCTCTGATTGGTGGAGCTCAAATTCTCTAGGACCTGCTGGTCACTCCTGATGGGCGGCTCTGGAGTTCTGGGTTGGGCTGGGCTCGGTACCTTTGTGTCCTGTGAGGCTGGCCCAGCATTCCCTTGATGGTCGCACTGGGATGCTGGGCTGGGCAGAGCTCAGAACCTCCATGCAGCTAGCATAGTTGCAACCCTGGAGTGTGGTGCAGGGGCCTTGCGCCTGGCTGGGTAGAGTTCAGAACCTCCAGGACCCAGACAGCTAGTCTGGATGCACGCCCTCCCACCCCGAGTGTGGTGCTGCTGGGAGCCTTCTGCCAGGCTGCAAGGAGTTCAGAGCTTCTGGACCACATGGCTAGCCTGAGCACCTTAATCACATTTTGAGTAACATGAGTCCTTAGATTCCTAAACTTAAGTAAATAAAATAAGAAAAGCTCAGATTTTGCAAGTTTTGATCATGCAACTTTCTCCCTGTACTAATTTAAAAAAAAAAAGTTTTAAAGAGTACCCAGATTTTCCAATGAGAAAGAAAAAAAAATCACTTAAATATTTTTTTGAAAAAAGGATGGCATAACGACCCAACATGAATACCCTATCTTGCCTGTGTATCTTGTACCTACTATATATTTATGCGAGAGACTAGGAGATACAGTGAGACTGCGTCATCCATGTGCCAGGGTGAATGTTACTTTGGCCTACCTTAAAATAGCATCACTGTCTTCTGAGAGAAAAAGATTAGAAAAATTCTAAGCAAGTTGGTCATAGACAAATAACTCTCCAAAGCAGAATCAACAAATGTAAGCAAACAAACAAAAATAAGGCTTGAAACACGTTAACACTCATAAAAACTTGTATTTCTCCATTAACTGTTAATGGAGAAAAGAAAGGAGGACAAAAAAAGCAATCCTCATCCCTGATAAAATACCTTATAGTAATAAAGATTTAAAAATAACCAAATACTAAACTTAATAATAAATAATTGATTTCAACCTCATAAAGAAAAGATAGCCACTAGGTAAAATCGTCACATCAAAGTCGTATTTATTTTCATAAAATGGCAGAATCAATTAATCAAGTTTGATCAGTCATTTTGGGCTGGAGAATGTAGCTCGGGGTAGAACACTTGTCTAGGGTGCATGAAGCCCTGGATTCAATCTCCAGAACAGTGAGGGGATGGGGAGCAAGCATGAATGCATTACACGTTTGCTAAGTCAGTTCAAGATTATTATCAAATAAAATAATATTTTATTTATGAGGGAAGGAATTCTGACTTATAAACCATATCTCAGCCTTAAGAATACTGTAATAAAGATGAAATCTTGGAGTCCTAACCAATGTATTCATTTAAGAAGTTGCCTAATCAAAACTGTGCTTTTAAATGCATTCCAATGTGATCAGTACAAGAAATACAAAAACGTATTAGCATCATTTTTATTTTGGAAGAGGTGCCAGGGATCGAACCCAGGGCCTTCTGCATACTAAGGTGCTCTACCACTGAGCTATACCTCTAGCCTTGCAATATTTATAAATGTTTAAATAAATATTATTATACAAGTTTTTTTAGACCAGTAAATTCTTTGACTTCTATCAAGGTTAGAAAGTTGTATTCCAGTTAATTTAATATTCTAAATCAATTTCTTCTTCTATAAAATAAGACATTTATGGATTAAATGAACTAATTTTTGTAAAGTACTTAAAATTAGTGCCCAGCATATAGATTAAATGTTACATAAGTGAATGTAAAACAAAGTCATATAATTATGGTCAATTTTTTTTTTTTTGTCTTTTTGAGACAGGGTCTCATTATGCCATTTAGGCTGGCCATGTGCTCACTTTGTAGCCCAGGCTGGTCTCGAACTCACAACGATCCTCCTGTCTCAGCCTCCCAAGTGCTGGGATTTCAGGCATGTGCCACCAGGCCCGGCTATTATGGTCAACTTCAGAGTGCTTCAGTCACATTTCTGGTCCCACTTGTTCTTCCAGAACTTTGCCATCCCCATTGAAAGGTGGACTCTATTTTTTTTCCCCTTGAATTTAGGCAAATTCATAATAGTTTTAACCAACAAAGCAAGATAGAAATGATGTTCTGAAAGTCCAAGCTGTATCATAGAGAAAAGACAGAGCTGCTGACTGAGATTCTCTTCATGACACTAGACGCTACACTTAAGGAAGCCCAAGCTAGTCCATTAGAAGAGCTCATAAGGAAAGACCCTGTGAAGAGATGAACTGAGATGAACAGAGACCAACCGCTGGCAACTATGAGACATAAGAATGGATGAGACTTTCAATGATTCCAGCTCCTGCCCTTAAGTTTCCAGCCTCAGACAAGTGTAACAAAGGAAACCATCCTTGCTCTGCTTTGTCCAAATTCCTGCCCTATAGAATCTGGGGAGGCTGAGGTAGGAGGATCTCTGCAAGTTGGAGGCCAGCCTGGGCTAAAGGGAGAGTTTTACAGAGTGAGTTCTGTGCCAGCCTAAACTACATAACAAGACCCTGACTCCAAAAAAAAAACATAAAACTGTATTTCAACTAAAATAGAAAATATTTTTAAATGTTTTACAAAATTACACATAATGTAAATAGAGCAGAGATAAAACAGAGGAGAAATGAATAAAACAAACAATCGTCATTCAACATTATTACAGTATAATGATAGCAGCTAACAGATATTGTTCTCCATGTGGAATGCACTGCAAAAACCATATCTTTATGCCCCTAAAAGCCCTGTGAAGACACATGTATTATTTTTATTTTATACATTATATACAAATGAGAAATAAAATACTCTAACACTAAATAAAAAGCAATATCCTAACACTAAAATTATGAAAATATATTTTCATCTTTCTTTGTTGATGGTACATTTTGGACCATTATAATAAATCATTTTTATGACCATTACTAATATAGATTGGAGGTTGAAAAGCTTTTTCTTTTATCTTTTGTTTCATTTTGTTTTGTTTTGTCTTTTTGAGACAGGGTCTCATTATGTAGTTCAGGCTGGTCTTAAGCTATTTTGTAGCCCAGGCTGGTCTTGAACTTATAATGATTCTCCTGCCTCGGCCTCCCACAAGCTAAGATTACAGCACTGCCACACCCTGCTGACAAATGTTTTCTTAAGGACCACATAATAAATATTTTACTGTTTAAATAGTTTTTCTATATTTTGTTTTGTTTTGTTTTTGTTTTTGTGGTATTGGGGTTCAAACTCACAACCTTACACTTGCCAGGCAGGCACTTACACCACTGAGCTAAATTCCCAGTCCTCTATATAGTTTTTATTAGATATTCTTCTTTGGCTTTTGTTTGTTATAACCATTTTTAAATGTAAAACTATTCTTAACCTTTGGGTGCTACAAGAACACACTGTGGGCTGACAAATTTGCCTGACGAATCACAACAGGGAAATACTAATTTTATTATAATAGTCTCTACAGTGATACCAAATTAAAAAAATATACTTTCTGGTTCCAGTCTATTATTGCCCATTAAAAACACATGATTCCCTGGATTATCAGTAGTAAATGAAAATGTAGACCCAAGCACTCATAATTTCCAATAAATACTTTTTATAATTGACATTCACCTGCTTTGAAAAGGTGGGGAACACTGTCTGAAGGAAATTATCTCTGTAGGGTCTGACAGCTTCTCTAGGAATCTACATAGATAGATCTTGATGCTTGTTTATTGAGATTTCTGACAGCCTACTGTGATTGAAAAGAACACTTCTAATGTTTAAGTCAATACTTTGCAAAAAAAATGTTTATTATTCTTGGCAGGAAATGAGGAAAACTGGGAAGAAATAGCCAAACTACCCTCAGATGAAAGTCAACAGGAACTTTTAGGGAACAGTTTCTCCTAGTAAATTTGTCTACACACAATTTAATCAACCAAATTCAGAGCTGTTAACAGGTTGTGCCTCTGTACTTCCAAACATATAAATAAACTTCTTAATCAGAACAGAAACAGGTTTAGGGTCCAGTTATTTAATCTGGAATTGTTACAGTCAGTACCCAACTATAGTTAAAAGCAATGTCAAGGATAATCATAAATCTAGTAAAAGTTTTTTCTGTTTTCTCAAAGATACAAAGATGCTGCCCAGTGACTACTTCTGTGATCATCAAAAGCCAAAGCTACATGATCTCATTCAGTAAGACGTCCAGCCTAATGCCAAATCAAACACATACATTTTCAAATTAAAGTTCTATATTAGGAAGGGGCTAATTATTTAAATTTAAATTGGAAGAGAAAAACTTTTGAGAGCCTATATATTAGAACTCCCTTAGAAACTGGAATGCATTTGGGAATGAGTAAATGAACTCATGTGCATAACAAACTCATTCATTTTGTTCACAAATGTAAATGAAACAAAGTTTAAAAAAAATATATATATATAGGTTTATACACAGTCCTGTTTACAGACTGAGAGACATGAACTGGCTACTGGACAAGCCATATTGGTAAAAAGGAGTTGCCTTGAAGATTAATCCATTAAAAGAGTTGTCAGAGAAGTAACCAAGTCAGTCATTAAAATCACAGCCAGCCAATCTGCCTCCTCCATTTTTAGAAATCCTTGGAAAATTAGAAATGTTAAAGCATCTAATTTTCTTTCCTTCCCCTTTATTTTTCTTTCTTCCCTTTTTATTTTGTATGACTCCTTATATTTCTTTCATCTAAAAGATCATCTAAAGTATTAAATCCAGACAAAATAAAGCAGCTAAAAATAAAGAAAAATCACTCATTAAATGACACTTTTTGAACCTATAGTACTACAAAACTGACAAATAACTTGTCATAAATTAGGCTTAAACTAGACCGTGTCCTATCCAAAACGGATGCTTTACCACACATATATACTATAATATCTGCCAAATATACTTTCCCTCAGATTATTCCAATATGACTTCAAACTAAGTACTCACAGTAGAAGCTGACCTAAAGTCAAGTGTATAAATTTTGAAAGTACTGGGAACAGACAGTATTATTTAAAATGAGGATATTTAAGCAAGAATATATATTTATAAGCATATGAATTGCTCTGATATAAGAAATATTTTTTATACTGACAAAACAGAGCTCCCAATATTTGTATCAGAAAATCAGGGAGAGGTTTGCTCTAAATAAATAAAGTGAACAGATGATACAGGGCCACAAATAACTATCAGTTTTTCCAAAAAGTCTGATGACCTAATGTTTCACTGATAGTTTTTTCTGAACACCTACAGAACCTGTACACTAAATAACATTTTTATTACACAATTTGTATTATTTTCAAATCATTCCTTATTTTTCTCTAAGTTTTACAAATCTTTACAATGTTACACCAAACCAATCAGATGTATAAACAATTCTTATAGCAACTACTCACTTCCTTACAACTCTCCTTTGTGCTGTGGAAAAACAGGTTCCAATTAGATATAACACATCTGAGTAACATTTACTTCAGTGGAATATTGCAAGCCCCCAAAAAGAGTGAAATCTTAGCAATATTTGAAGCAGACTGAGGTAGACATCTTTAGCAAGTTGTATTAGAGGACTGTGTCTGGAAGAAAAAAAAAATAAAACAAAGGCACTACTCAATTGTTCACAAAATGGGTAGTAGACACCTGAACTACTGTGTGTGGTGGGCGAAGTAGACATGTCAAAGAAACAAATAGATTGAGAAAGTCTAGAGGTAATGAACAATCACAAACTAGTATTTCTTTATGTATAAGAATAAGATAAAACAATGCCTAAATATAAGTTCACTTCAACCAAGACTTATGAAGACCCTAATTTGTGCAAGGTACTTAAAATTATGAAAAGAGATCAGTTCTTGAAGTGTTCAAAAATCTAGTAAGGCAGGCAGACAATGTCCATAAAAACAATGAAGTTTTACCACAATGAGTACTACAGGTATAACACAATATATTGTTGGGCCAGAGAGTGACTCAATCAGTCCTGAACAGAAGTGGGAAGAACAATGTTTTAACTTCAACTGTCAGACTAATGGAACGTTTATTAAATCATGTATATTCTTTCTTCAAAATGTATCATAAACCACCTTCTTTAAATTTCTTTGTATTAATAAAGTTCAAGCACAGATCATTTTTCACCTATATTTCTTCAAACTCTCAGCATCTAACTTAATCTCTTACCCAAGCAAATCAAGTTAGTTACCAACATTTTAGCAGACTGCTTTCATCACGTTACTCTCTGACTATTCTGAGGACTTTGGTAACTTACAATGACTTTAAGGATCAAACTTATGTTCTCCCAAAAGAATCACTTCCAGAAGTCTCTCCTCCTAGCTTTCATCTCAGCTTTTCTCATCCTGACCATAGGAATTTTACATTACTTTTATCCTGGTTAAAGAAATACAGCCAGAAGAGAAACTACGCCTTCCTGTGAAGTAGGCTCTGCTATGCTGATGGCTAAGCACCTCAGCCAAAAGAGAAATCATACTTTCCTGTGAAGCAAGCTCCATCATACAGATCGGACAGAGCCTCAGCCAGAAGAGAAACCATGCCTTCCCATGAGCCAACCAGTGCACAGGCTGAAAAACCAGAAGAGCATTCCCCTCCCCATACCCCCAGTGATTCAGAGGACCCAGAGTGAGATGATAGCAACTGAGGGGAAGGGAATAGCTTGATGCTTGTATTGTTTGGTTGACTCTGCAGGCCTGGGGCTGGTGGTCTGGGCATCTACTTGAAGGATGGCAATGTGCATTGTGTCAACTGTGGGAGATACCCTCCTGTCTTGATTTGTTCCATTTCACTGTTTTGGTTCATTCCTGCTTGTGGTAACCTGAGCAATAACAATGTGCAGTATTGTTCTGTTTTGTTCCAATTTATTGTTTTATTTTATTCAATGTTATGTTTTGATTGGTTTTGTTTTGTTTGTTTGTTTGTTTGATTTTGCTATGTCTGATGGTATCGACAACTATTGTGAAGATAGCAAGATATATTGTGGTAGACATTGTTGATTTCCTATTATTCTGTTTTGAAGTTCTGTACCACTTTCACTGCTTTGTTTTGTTGAGTTTTAGTCTCTTTAAAATAAAATTTAAAAGAAAGAAAGAAAGAAAGAAAGAAAGAAAGAAAGAAAGAAAGAAAGAAAGAAAGAAGGAAAGATGCAGCCACAGTATAAAAAGGATTTGAGGAGCACTTGACTCATCCAGTCAGAAAATCTGAGATTCCACACTGGTTCTGCCACCTCTCAGTCTGACAATATTGGAAAAATCAGTCTATAATCTTATTTCTGTAATCTGAGGAAATAAATCCAATCTTAGACACATTGTGAGACTTTATGTGAAGCTTTAATGAAGTGAGAAAGGCAAGGATAAAATCTCAACACAATTTATGAATATGATTATAGACTCATCTTAGGTAATGCCACTTCTTTATGTAATGAGTGATCAATCTAAATGGTTCAGAGCCTGCATCAGGTATTAACTATTCCAAGTGCATGACTGCATTCCTTTTGGCATGTCAAGCTAAATAGGTATGGAAAGAGGACATTAGATGATTTTTTTTAAATCAATATCAGTGGAGTTATTTCCCTGAAGCTTTTGATTCTTGAAGCTTTTGATTTTGTACCCATATCCAAGCCAACTAAAATTTGCATCTGCAAACACAGGAAAAAGCCTAAACAACTTTTTAAATTTTGATCATTAGAATTTAATAACCATCATGCCCCTCCATTTTCATAAAATTTATAGTTTGGGAAATAAGCTCTTCCCTTCCCCTCAAAAAAACTCTCCTTTTCTATAAATGACTTGTATGTAATAGTTTACTATAGTCTTATTTAGTTTTGTGTTAACTGTCCATAACAATGTTGAGCAACAGACCTTTATACAATGATGGGTTTATTCAATATATGTATGATTCAATATGGCAGCCACTGTCTATCTCTAGCTACTGAGCACCTATAATACAGATAGTGCATCTGAAGAATGCTATTTATGTAGATATGTATGTATGTAGATATGAATGTATGTACTGGGGATTGAACCAAGGGCTTTTGCACTGAGCCACAACCCCCTCCCCCACCTTTACGTTTCATTTTGAGACAGTCTCACTAAGTCACTAAATTTTCTGGAAGGGCTTTTATTTGTAAAACTGCCTCACCTTCTGTCTTGGTTACTTATTTCACGTTGCTGGGACAAAATACCTGACGTCCAAAGTGAAGGAAGGAGAGGTTTATTAAGCTTACAGTTTTGGGGCTTTTAGTCCATGCTTAGCTGGCTCCAAGGCAGGGTGGTGTGGCTGAGCGCTGCCGTTCATGGCGACTACAAGCGCAAGAGCGAACTACGCCAAAGAGGAAAACACGCCCCCATTCCAACCTTACATTGTATGTAGGCTCCACCCCTGGGTGGGTGCAGAAGTCACACCGCCAATCCCAGTGCTACACAACGAATCAACCACAAATGCTAGATTCAGCTGCTTCCATGACTACATGAGGCTTGGGGGGCCATCTATATACAAACCGTAACACCTTCGCAGAACACTAGGATTATAGGTATGCACCAGCACTCCCAGCAAAAAATTTATAATTTTAACAATTAATTTAAATTTAAATGGCCATATGGATGTAGTGGCTACCATTTTAGATGGCTCAATTCTACAGCATGTTTTCCAGAGACAAATT